>JANHGN010005151.1:0-47266 GCA_024605025.1 Megaceryle maxima | reverse complement strand
ACTTGAGGCTATGGTCTAATGGACAGATAGATGTTAGGATGAAGGTTGGACTTGATGATCCTAGAGGTCCTTTCCAATCCTAAAGATGAGACGGCAGACTCAATATTCAGATGCTATGAAAATTCATATATATTTTGAAATACTGCATTTGTTTCATTAAGATTTGAGCTCTTCATTATACTTTCATGGAAACTGCCTATCAGAATGCCAGAAAATTCTCAGAGGAAGTTAATTTACCTCACCTACAGCAATTTTATTCTGAACTTGTGCTGCTAACTGGCTGCTATACACACTGATGACTTTGGGGGTTCTAGAAAGAAAGTATTAGGCTTGGTGCTATTCTTTCTTCTAAGGATATTTGCTCACTTCAGTGGCCTTAGAAAATCTTCAATTCAGTACCAATACTGAAAGAGCATTTTGTTTCCAGTAATGCAGTGATAGAAGATGCACAATCAGTCCACCTTTGTTGCATGAATAAAGCCAAATGTTTGGGGCCAAATACATTTCTTGTTCACAGAGACTGCAGGTTAAAAACCTCGCTGTGGATGCCTATCTAACAGCTCTAGTGTAAATCTTCAGCTTTCCCAGGAACATCCTTATGGCATTTTCTTTGTTGACTGTCTCATAGTTGAAAATTTCATATTTTATATTTAAGGTCCCTATGCAGTTTCATTTTGATAGCTGACTTTAACAGCCTTTCCCTCCATACTATAGCAATTTCAAATGCTCTATGTCTTTATATATAACTATATTTAGGTTCACACAAACTTCCCAGTTTCTTCACATTGGATAGCAACAAGTATTTTCAATTAATGTTTAGGGGATTTTTAGTTTGGTTTTAAGACTGTATTAATAAGACAAATGGTGAGGGGTTTGTGTGTTTATGGAATTCAGATTACACAAGACTGGAAAATTACAATGCAAGAGAGCATATTATACCACACAGGAACACCATGTACAGTAATAAATCAGATTCTTCAAAGAGAATAAAAGCATCAGACTTGAATTTAAACCTGCTTTAATTGTTTAGCCTAGAAAACAATTCGATTCTATATGCTCTGGGAGTTAAAAACCTGAGGAGCTTTAGTCTCTAAAATACTGAGACGTGAAACAGTGACGTGCCAGGGCGTGTGATCTCAAGAAGAGCCCTCTCCTTCCTGTTTGCCTTATATTGTTCTAGATTAACCTGCTTTTAGACCATTTCCTTCAACCATTTCCAAATCCCTAAGACAGCTAAAAACAAAAGTGCAGCAGCTGATAAAATGATTAGGTGACAGATACGGAAAACTGTACAGTTTACAAGCTATTTCAAAGCACATCAGTGAAGACTAGGATGCAGCAAAGAACAGAATTTGCTTTTGCCAAATACAGTGTAAGCTGTACTTCCTAGCCCCATGCTCGTGCCAAGTTCACAACGAAACAAAAAACTACATTGCCTCAACAGGAAAATGCAGACAATTAATACCTTCTGATTACTGTGCATCTAATGCATTGCAAAATAGCACCACAAACACCTTCATTTTAGGGAAGAAGGGACCCTGTGTTGGCTGTGGATAGTTATTTTCTTGCCATATCCAATAGCCAAAAGTAAGTGAATTTGACATACAAGTCTATGAAAGGGAACAGGAAAACAACGCGGGATTGAGGGATATGGGGAATAACTACCTGAACAGAACACCCTTGGGAGATGCACTGCAGTTAAAAACTACCAATATTTAATGCCTTCAGTCTATTTCCTGAATTAAAGCAATTGTCTCCATCCTTCTACCTATTCTAGTGTCTGCCAGGAAGTACAGCAGAATCTTACAGCTATCAGATAAATGCTGAATATATAGAATAAATGTCTTAACACTTATTCAAGCTTTTTCAAATATGGGAGAAGCAGAGAAAAATGTCTGATAGCTACAGGAAGCATCATAGTGTAGATAGAGACATGAGAACCTGAAGTTCCATACCTTGAACAGCATTGATCACAGGGATAAATAAGACAGATTAAATGTGCACTGTAATGTTAATTATATTCATAAAATGAGAAGTCCAGTGAAGGTTAACTAATGCTGAAGTCCTTTCATTCACTTCAGTGCACTGTAAAATCAGCTGTGATTACTTTATGCATTCCATTAACATAGCTAATTTACTCTACAAAGTGTCTGGTTAAATGAAATTACTTTATCAAAATAGATAGTTAAACTGTAATTGACAGTATTTTTGACTTGTGACTACAGCAAATCTAGATTTTTTTTTTTCCACTGGTACTTAGACTCAGATAAATGTTTATAATCCTCCCCTCCTAAAACTATGACATTTTTCTATTTTGACCTTTATGCAGCATTTACGACAGCTAGACATTGCATTGACAGTACAGCCATATATAAACTGTCACAGTATTAAGAGGGGAAAAAAGTATTTAGTCGGAAAAAACTGCCACTGACTGTAACTACTGTTTTCCCTGCTTGCTTTCTTTTTCCCTTCTGTGAACTAGAAGAGCCAGTAGCTGTATGCACTTAAAATACCCAGCTTTCTTTAGAAGATTACATGCAAATTATTTTGAAAAGTCAAAGTGTCACAATCATATTTCAGCTGTGGAAAAATGAAAGGGAAATTTACAATATTTATATGAGTAGATAGACAAGCTGCATTCTTTATTTTTCCATCCACGAAATACTAAATATCATTGAAAAATAAGTGTTATTTAGCTGTATATCCGGTGACAGACTATAAAATTATATCAATCAAATTGCAAGGAGGAATATTTAGCAGTCTTTACTTCAAATCCTTGTCATCTATCCAGTAGTTACAGTGTTAGTTATGCATCAAACAGAATAAAGAAAAAAATCCAGACTCAGTGTTCTCTCTAAAAAAATCCATTTCTAATTAACCAGATTTTCCTGAACCCTAGACTGCCAGCACTAACTTTTTGTACCCGGCCTCAGCCATGGAGCAAGGAGTGCTTTGCAATCATGTCCTCATACTGCAAACTGAAGACATACCTTCTGTTCCCTCTTCCTTCATGACCTCCAGTCTACTCTGAGTCATGTTGGTTTTCCCCAGCTCATGGTTAATCTTTCCAGGGCAGGTTTCCTTACGTGCAGCAAGCAGTAGTATACAGGTATGCTAAACATTGCAAACTGGAATTCCCACGTCATCATAGAGAAGAAAAGAATAACAGGATGAAAGAGGAGAAAATTAATGTTGCCTTCAATTCCCATTCACACATAGAACCTAAGGGCTACAAATGGCAAGAGAGACCAGATAAATTAATGAATAGCCAGCCACATGCATGTGCCATGTCATATCTCCTCCCAGAGACACTGCCTCTTGCTCTTCATGTCCCATAAAGACAGTGGACAATACACAGCTTTGTATCATTATCTTTTCACTCATATTTCAGTAGATCCATAAAGACTCTGAAACTCAGAGTCTTTGTTCTTTATTTCCCTACAGTTAAAAATTGATTTACAGTCACTAGAGTAGGTCTGTCAGTCTCTCTGCACATCTCTGGTTCTATATAATGAAGGCACTTTCTGTAAACAGTGAAAGATTTTGTTATGCCTCATCAAATAGCGTCAATGTTGGAAGTCTCTATGAAACACAATGTTGTTAAGCATGGATTAAAAATACATATGTGGCAAACTTCAAAAACGTCTATCTGTTTTCTGGGAATTGAAATTACATTTACATTTCATAGCTGTGGCTGTACAGCGAGTGTACATTTACCAGCTTTCAGGATATACTACACATTCCTTTTATCTACAAAAACAGACCTGGAATTACAGTTTATTGTAATTTTATATCTCTTACAGAAGTTTTCTTGCAGCAGGCTGTAATTATTAAAGTTATAGACCATAATAAGTCAAGGGAAATGCTTCCTCTGAGTGGACTGTGGGGAAAGGTTCCACTATTAGTTTTTAAAAAATAAATAATTGAACATCTGATGTTCTGATCCTAATTGAGAAATAGAGTTCATTCTTACTGGTGATTTACCTGTTCCATTTAATAGAATTGCATTTCTGATTCACTTACTAAATTATGAAATCTCAAAATTTCAAATGTGGGTTGTTTTTTTTTTTTGTTTATACACATTTATTAATATAGATGGAAATTAATAACAAAGTTTCCAATCAAAGTAATTCATTGGGCATTACAGAAGCTCAATACTTATCCAGTTCATGTTTGAAAGATAAAAGAAAAGCAGTCCGTGTGAAATTAACAGAAGTTTCAATTCCCTTCCCTCCCCACCAAAGTTTAGAAGGGAGAATGACATTTTCTTTGGATAGTCTTGACTGATACCTACTGTTTTCACAGGCATCTGAAATGTTCTGAAAATTCATAATCATTAAGAATAACACCTGTAAGTCTGCTGACAGACTCAAAAGCCTGGCATTTTATAAAAGATCCTTCTGCATATGGCTGCATCACAGCAAGTCCTCGAGGACCTCTGCTTTTTCCTTTCTGGCAACACTGTACATGTGGATTGCAACACCAGCATATTAGTTAAAGCATAATTTCAAAAGGAGCATGGCTTTTGACAGATTATGGGGTTTTCCTATTAGAGCATAAACTTTATGTTTAGATGCGTGTTCAAGCTACAGCTTGAGCATACAAGGTTGTACTTGACCTTGAAGGTCGTTTCCAACCTTAATGATTCTGTGATTACGAGAGTGACTCACAGATACACAGGCCAAAATCACACAGGAGAGCAGAGATGCTTAGAGAGAAGTAGTCCATGTGAAATCTCCTAAATCCCTCACTCTGTCTGCACAGGGATCACATGTATTTTTTTCAGCTGGCACTTTATTTCTACAACTCAAATACTGTATATTATCCATTTTTTTCCACAAAGAAAAAGTCACACATATATGACTTCATAAATAGTTGTCAGTTATGTACAGAAACAAGACAGAACTGACTCCTTGAAGCTGGCATGGATACCCTACAAAGGAATTGGATTCTTAAAAAACACCTATGTAAAAAGTACTGCTTTGGTACCTGTGGAAAAACAGCCATTTTTGTTGCAAGTATCTGCACATATTCATGCTATTTTTCTAATTGTTCAAATCTAAGAACATGCAAAGCAGTATCATTCATATTCTTGCAATAGATGTAAGAAATTTTGAAGAGGAAAAGTACCATATGTAAATACACACTCGAATGAAACTGAAAAGCAACATTATAACAATTTTGGAACTAGTTTGAATGTTGTCCAGCTATTCTCCTGTAGCTGAACACAAAAGCAGGAGTAGAGATGGGATAAACTTTGGATTTTACTATTGACTTAATTATTGAATCAAGCAAGGATTTTGGCTGTTGAAATTTTCAAATCTGACTTCTGGAAATCCTATCTAATGTTATATGTAATTTTTGGTGATGGGGGCTGAACTTCATGAGACACTTTACATCGAATGTTTCATTGTTGGAAATTAGCACAAGTTGATAGATTTCAAAGGAGCAGTATCATGATAATTCAATTTTACTTCCCCAAAGTTCCTTAGCCTTTAATTCACAGTATGCAGTCAAATGGGGGGGGGGAGGAATTGCTAAATGCTTCAAAAATACAAATTCTAAATAAAAATTTTTAAAAATCCACTGAATGCAATATGAATTTCTAAAGCTTATGAAGGACATTGAGGTGCTGGAGCATGTCCAAAGGGCAACAAAGCTGGTGAAGGGTCTAGAGAAAAAGACAAGGAGCAGCTGAGAGAACTGGGGTCATTTAGCCTGGAGAAAAGGAGGCTCAGGAGAAAACTCACTGTCTTACAACTACCTGAAAGGAGGCTGTAGAGAGGTGAGGGTTGGTTTCTTCTACCAAGTAGAAAGCAATAGAACAGGAGGAAATGGCCTCAAGTTGTACCAGGGGGTTAGATTGGATACTAGGAAATGTTTCTCCGTTAAAAGGATTGTCGAGCACTGGAACACGCTGCCTAGGGAAGTGGTGGAGTCACCATTCCTGGAGGTATTTAAAAGACACGTAGACGTGGTGCTTTGGGACATGGATTGGTGGTGGTCTGGCAGTGCTGGGTTAATGGGTTAACTTGGTGATCTCAAAGGTCTCTTCAAACCAGGATGGTTCTATGATTCTATGTGAGGGCAAAAATTGGTCTACTATTCTTTTTTTCATTAGAATTTTTTCAACTTAATACAGAAACATTCACATTTTTATAGCAATCCTTATAATTTTATCCCTCAGTAGTGAAAGGACCACATTCAAGTATTCAGATGGTTCACCAACGATACAATGATTCAGGCTGTACAGTTATTATTAATGGTTCCAGTTCTCTGAATTTAAACATGCTAAAATGACTTACAAGCCTTCAAGAATATCTAACAAGTAATAATTCAACAGGGTGAATAGAAGGCTCCAAGTAAACCACTAAGGTCTTTATTTTATAGGAATAACATAGCTATTTGAAGTAACAAAACAGCCTGATGGTTTCATTAATTTAAACAGTTCATTAGCTTCTCCATAGGCACAAAAAAAAAAATCCATTAGCATTAAGAATGTAAAGAGCATTCTTAAGGGTGAGAGATATCTGCAGCCACACTGTTAGCAAACAACTGAAACTTCTAGTTAGGGCTTTCTCAATTTTTCCCATTTGTGCCTCAAATATGCATATACACCAACAGTAATTATTTCAGCAACATACAGTGTCTCCTGTGTGCCTGATATAACACAACACACCCATCTCATTCTTAGTCAATGCTTATTCGTTTCCTCTCAGTTTGCATAGTTGAATGAAGTGTTAGTGACAAGCAAAATGAGAATTGTTCCAAGCCTCCAGATAAATATGTTGCCTTAAGCACAAAGTAAAGGAGAATCTTTAACAAGGTATTTCAGAGATACCTCATCTCCAGTGTATTATTGCCCATCAAACTACTCTGTTTCTTAAATCTGCTCATTTACCATTTAGGCAGGCATCACATATTTCCTTGTTCATTTTCTTTATTCATCATACAGATATTGAGCTTTAAGAGGCCAAACTGATTCTGAGCTTGTTGTGCTTCTCTAGAACAGCACTCAGTTTTCCAAGTGTGGAAAATCATAGGCTGACAATGAGTTAACAAAGAATTAGAACAGTAAATCCAAGATCCAAATAAAAGATTGGAATATAATCAAAGTAACAGCATATATTGCTTCTTGGGTTACCAACATATATAAAATGTCTTTAAAGCAAATAACTCAAGAATTTGATATGTTCATACACAGCATATTAGTGATTATGTGCAATGTTCCTTTAAAATCTAACCTACTACTGATATCCTATAGACAGAGTCAATGCAAATGATTTACAAGTAACATTTTTTTGAAGTTACTGTTTTCAAATACCGACTGAAGCCAGTCTCCATTAACATTTCCTTGTAGACAAGTTTTAAACAAATAAAGCTAGTAATATCAGCAAACTCCAACACCGAGATATCTTAGCAATGTCTGAAAGGAATATGTACTTCCCATTCTTGTTAAGACCAGTAAATCATGAATTGTGCCAAAAAAACTTTTGTATAGCACTTTCCATTTGCATCAAATGTTACTGCTGAAAAACCTTCCTACAAATGTAAGGCATCTATATCTGATTTTATGCCTTTAGGTCAAACATAATGGGTAGTGTAAAAATATACCTGACCCTAAACTTCATGCATACAAATTAATTAAATGAGGTAAAACCACTAAACATTGCCAAATCTTAATGCAGCCTGATAGCACCTCATTTAAGTAAAACAATTTTAGCCAGGTCTGTCTAGATCCATTCCACTTCTTTAAGCACCTAACCAAAATTATTAACCTCAAAATGTGGTGATCCTAAACTGTGTATATCAACTCATTTAAATCCCTCAGGATAACAACTTCAGGGAGCTCTAATACTAACTTTGGTGTGGCAGTTACCTGTCTAGCGCTTAACTGATCTCTCACCTGTATCAGTAAAAGACTCAGGGCACATCTTTATATTGACTCAAGGTGTTGGCTGGCATCCCTGTTTTGTGGCTAGCCCCCTTGAAAGGAACTGTGGAATGGCAAACACAGCAGCTATGTGCCTGTGTTAGTTGCACAGCTGTACCACTTCTTCCTTTAGCAGCTCAGATACTGAATGCATATTGTCAGGGGTAATCAGTAGCCTTTCTGAATAACCTTATGTATTCATCAGCTAATTTAACAGTTCCCTGACAGTCTCTTAGCAAGTGCTGGACAACTCTTTGCCACCAGCCTTAATATATAGCCAGGATAGATTTGAAAACTAAAGGAAATTTTCTTCTTTGCTTCATTTTGAGGGTTTCTATTTGTTTGGCAGACTTTCTGTATGGTTAAGAAAAATTCAGATTAAATCAATGCCAAGTCAAATTTTATTTTACCTAGAGCCACAAACTAAATTTTTTTTTTCTATTGTTGATAGTACTGCAGATCCAAAAATACATTGTTGTGTGTAAGGCTCTCTTCTGATGAAACTATTTCTCATGAAACAGTATTAAAAGTCTTGGGAACAAAAAAAAATGAAGAAAATGTCTGAAATATATGCAATATAGTGCAATACATGAGTACAAAGTGCTATTTTTAGTCTACAATAAAAATACAGGATAATGGAAAAAATGGGGTTCTGAAAAAAAAAACATATGGGGTCATTCTTGACCTTCAGCTGAAAGCAAAACTAAAACTTTCCTGCTGTGAGAAGTAAATTTAAAAAAATCAACAGCACTAATATACATGCTGATACATGTCATGTACAAGGAGAGGTGTTGGACAAATGCGTTAAAGAAATCTTGCAAGCTCTGGCAATTCATCACATAGGCTATAATGCTGTAATTTATTTACAGTATCTCATTCAACAAAGATGAGAATAACCATAGAAAGCCCAGAGGACATCATCAGATTATCTGAAATCGAGAAAATATGACTTCTGCTTGAAAGAGTAAGGTTTCTTTGCTGTATAGGAGGGAAAAAAAAAAAAAAAAAAAAAAAAGGATTCACATGGTGATGGGTGATTATAAGAAAACACAGAAATTAATGTTACTAGCAGCAGCTACAGAACTTGTGTGTTTTGGGGTTTTTTTGGTTTGTTGGGGTTTTTTTTGTTGGTTGGGTTTTTTTAGCCAGTGGCATATCAAGCAGGCTACTGTAGTGCTTGGAACAAATGGGAAAACGGGATTCATTTTTTCATACAATTAGAACCACAGCTGTATTTTGAAACATGTAAAAGGCAGCTACTATTCTGTTCAATAATTTCACACTGATTGTGGTACCACTTTCAGACACTTTTCTTTCCTGATACTTAAAAAAAACCTACAAAAAAAAGTGCAAAACAAAACATTTGAGAAACATGAAGTGTTAAATTGACAATTGATGTTTTTTCAGGCCAATAACCATGTGCTGGTGGTATGGTTTCAGTTTGGGGTTTTTTTTTTTTTTACTTTATCTTGCATAAAATTCAATCTTACTCAGTTTTCTGAAGTGCCCAAAAAGCAATATCCTGGTAAGAACATTGTTGAAAACAGAAATTGAATGAACCAGCTATAAATCCTAGCCCTGTGCTCATCTAGCAAACACGTTGCATTACAGAATAATTGTCTTCACTTTGTAGTTACACCAAGAGCAATATTTTACAGACAAAGGCAAAAATGCAGGGTGAAAATCTACCTTTATTTTTCAGGATTACTTGGACAAGAGCTCAAACCATGCTCTACGAGATTTTAACAATTTTTCTACCAATTTTGTACATTTACTATCAAGCAGTTTCAAATCAAATCAGGCTGAAAGCCTGTACCTGGGTTATCAGTTCAAAACTGATGGGATTTTTGTTAGAGAAGTTTTTCAATTACTTGTCTTTACAAATATATAAGAAAAATCTTCCCCATTTTGGGAGCAGATTCAGATGCACATTGCCAACTACAGTACCAAGAGGTTGGTTTTGGTTTGGTTTGGGTTTTATGTATTTTATTTTGAAAAGCTTTAAAAAAAACATTTAAATATGAATATTAGCAATTTAGTATTGAATACTTCCCAGCTAAATATTTGATTAAGAACTCAAAAAAAATAACGCGCTGAAACCTTGTGACTACATAATGAACCTTGACTGAAGCAACGTTTTCCATTTGTACCTATTTTATTATATTGGTTTGAATTAAAAAAGGTTGAACAAAATGTATTTTTGTATTTAATCTGCTGTAGCTATTCACAAAGCAGACATCCCAGTAAAACAAAGACAAAATTGGATTCTGACTCATTCATTCCTCCTTAAAGTTCATAAGGCAACAGTGTTGTGGCTGTGGAGACAGTGACCTGCTCTGAAGGGTGGGCTGCATGGAGGTGATACCCAAGAGTGCCTGCAGGTTCCTGCCCTGCAGCAGCCACAGCAGCAAAGAATCATTTCCATTACATTTTCTAACTGAGCAGGTTATCTGACTCTTCTCAGTCTCTCCAACAGCATGTGCTGATCTATATCAATTGCTGTGAGAAGTGACATTGTGTTGCAGATTGGCACTGCATTGAGGCTACCTAGCCGTGACTCTCCACAGACTTTATATACACTGAGTTTATTCTGAAACTATACCCTTCAGAGCAATTAGCAGTTTCTAGAATCCAAATAGATGTACAAGCTTCTGCAACTTTGGGGTTACTGTTTTAAGGTTGCCTCACCACACCACTTATGTTCTTAGACCACCTTTATACGACAGCGGGTATTTTCCTGGCGAATAAATGATGATTCTGTATTATGTATGAGAATTACAAAGAGCACTTTTGAATGCTAAAACATTCAAGAGAAAGATGTTTGCAGATATTATGCAAGGAAAACAAACGTCTTGGGTCTTCCTTTAGATGATCTGGATATTCTGTGAAATACTGCTGAGAACCCATCATTATGAAATTTCAGGTTAACATATGCTTCTCTCTGCTTATGCAGAGCAAAGTCTCTGAAGACATTTTCACACCTACCTTCTATTGCTTGCAATTGAAGGTTAGATTTTAAAATCCTCCTGAAGATTTTGTTCCCTCTGCCAGCACATTTCATCTGTAAACCTTAAAGTCCTTCTGCCTTTGAAATGATGTGAACTTACAAGAGTTTTACTCAACAGGTCTCTTCACTTTGAGAACATAAATAACGTATCTTCAATATTTCTTCAGGAAACATCACCTCTGTCACTGACTTCAGTACACTATCAACTGTCTGCTGATTCCACTTGTTAAAATATTTTGGCAAAGACATTAACAATGTTTATTATTTAGAGGAGATAGCCCTCTGAAAACAGATTTCAGTGAATATTGCTACAATACCTCTAGTCATTCTCTTGAATTCAGGCACTACAGAAAAAAAGATTGTATACAATAATAAGCATTTCATTAGGTCTTCAGTGCATTTTGCCTGCTTCTTTAATCAATAAATTATGAAGACATGGGCCCAATCTATTCAATTTATTTAAACTTGAGATCATTTTGATTTAAAGAGATTTTGTTTTCAAGTTATCCATCATTCTCCAGTTTATACGCAGTCTGTATTCTACCTTCTTATTGAAGTGCTATCTTGTTCCTCTGTGTTAGAAATAATTAATGCTAAAATAACGTTATGGCAACACACACATACTTGACACTAATGGATTTGTTTTCACTGTTTTTGTATATACCTCTACATGATCTGACAGCTTATGTCTGAATTCTGTAGAAAAATGAATCAGTTCTATTAGCTAGGACACAACTCATTTCTAACGAGGTATTTAATCAAAATATATTTGATATGATAGCTGAGGAGAGTAATACTGAATACAATGTAAGCACAGGGGCAAACAACAGGACAGAAAATACCCTTGCTTTTCATTCTGAAATTTTATGAAGCAACTGTTGCAGACCATTAAAAGATGTAACTTGTAAAACTTGCCATCCTGACCATAGGACTTTAAAATAACATTTAGATAAACCATAAATTAAATGACACCACAAATAAATTGAAGTATCTACTAGGATATATTGCAGAGTCAGACAATTTTGAACCTAAAGATTAAAAGTCATAGTAAGAATTTCAAAACTGCAGAAGCAACATGGATTGATTAAAAGATGTTAAGAGCTGTGTTTGTTCTCTTACTTTGTGAGTGTTAGTGTTATACTGGCACTAAGTTCTTATTTATCTCCAAGGACCAAGAGTTTCCCATGATAAAGATTGTCTAATTATAAGATAACAATGCTTTCCCTTTGCAATGAAGTGACCTTACAGCAAACCAAAAGGCCAGTAGCAGCTCTGCGTGCAGACCAGCAAGCAGGAGGCAGTTGGCAGAAGCTGGATCCAGGATGAATTGCCTTAGAGTTGTCAGCTGTGCTGCTACTAACAGTTGCCCTTGCAGACAGGCTAAGAACTGGCAGATAACTAGTTGAGGAGGGAATGATGCTATAGTCTACCTCATCTTGATTTTAATACTGTTCAAGCAGAAAGGAGGAAAGTATGAAGGAAATGCAAAACTTCCATTGCAGTCTACTAGAGGATCTCTTTAAGTTCATCCTTACTGCACAAATGGTGAAAGCAAAGGAGCAGATTATTCTGTTCATTTTACAAAGGTAGGTCTCAGTCAAGAAACTGAGAATAAGAAGGATGATAAACTCCTACACTAAGTAAACACCATAGCTACACATATGCTAAAAGAAATAATAGACTTTAAAACATCGTCAGAGCCTCTTGAGTCTTTTAGGTTCCTCACAGCATAATATCTAGATATATAAGCAGGTGTAAAAAAATCAGATTCTGTATGTTCTTCAGATACTGACTGCTTGCAACTACCTCTAACTTCAGCAAAATTTGACAGCTATCAATACTTCTCAATGGAATGTAGTAACATGACATTAAAATGCGACTTTAAATCCTCTAGTTTGCCCCCAAACTTCTTTATTTAGGGTCCTTTATACCACAATTCATATAGCTAATCAAATAATACTAGTGAGTTCTACTTATTAAATGGTACAAGAATATCATGAAATAAGATGATGCATTATGCTTTGCTATAGTACACATCAAGGAAAAATTGATTTGGTTCTAAGCCATATTTTGTGAGTATTGTACTGTAGCTGTACAGAATGCTTCCTTGGAGACTCTGATCAGTCTCATTCCAGGCAAAGGAAGATGAGAGTAGATCTCACCTCCTAAAACACTCAACATTTTGTAAGTTCTGCACTTTTTTCTTTCTCTGGATGCCCTGCACAAGTGAAGGGAATGAAGATAAATAGAAATAGCAATTTCTCTAGTCATACTTTTAGCAACTATACTGTTATGTGTTTCTGGAGCATTACAAAAAAAGGAAGGGACAAATCAAGAGTGAGCAAAGAGACCACTTCTGGCCTTAAGCATTTAAAAGATAAGTCTGAAATATTGGCTTCATTACATTCAATGGCCCAATTTTCAGGGGAGACACAGAATACACGTGAGACTGTAATTGCTTTCTAGATAGTTAATTGTCCATGAATACTGCAGACATTGAAATGAATGGAAAGGCAGGTGCCACTTGACATGAAAAACAGCTCTCTAATGCTGATAAAAACACTTGTTTAGAAGCAAATTAAAAAGTTGACAAAACACTTTCACACAATGTCAGCACAAATGTAAATAACTGGTTTCTAAGGCGACATTCAGCACTCTTCACAATGATAAAGAAATTAGAACATTCTAACCATGCTAAAGAAAGCGTCATGCTGGCAAACATAGACACCACTTGGTATGATAATTCCACAATATGTTTTTAGCTACAATATTTTAAAAATATTGAAATACAACCAGATGTCCTCTCTGTTGTGGCTTCTCCTTTCCCCCCTTCTCTTGCTGGAACAGAGAATCACCCAGCAATGCAGGTGCTATATCCAATAGCGCATCCAAAATTAATAACACTATAATCATGACTCAGCTCCTCCATTTCTAAATCCACTCTTACTCAAGTGTACCTGAAAATCTCACCTGCTGAAGTCACAGGCACAGCTAAAGTTGTACTTTACTACAGATAAAATATATCTAAGGAATAAGACATGTTACTCCATGATTAAGTTAGAAAGTGATTAGTGACTTCATCCATCTCCTCTTGTGTAAGCCTGAAGTGGAAGAGCTGAGAAGAAATATTGATAGGTAGAGTTCATTCAAAGACCTTTCCAAAGCCTGTAGTGTATTGATAATTAAAGAAGTCTTGGCTTGAGGATATAGACAAAACTAGAAAATATAAATGAACTGTCATTTGCATAGCAAAGGAAAACAATTCAGGGGACAGTTTTAACCCCAATTTGACACCTGTAAATGTACACACAACCAAAACAATTCAGGTGAGTCTCATTCCCTCTCTGATGCTTATAAAGAAACATTCACAGATTTTTATCTGTAAAATGAAAACACATACACAAAAAAACCACAACAACAACAAAAAAAAGGATTATTTTGACCCACTAACAAAAAGCCTTTCAGGGACATACTGACCATACTTACTCTGATGTAAATTGGAGCAGCTTCAAAGCTACTCTAAATTCCACTTTGTCTGCACAAGCCAGGGAAGTTATGCCTGCTCAGTATTCTCTGAGGACAAAGAATAGAGCAGACCTCTAACCTAATGCCTTTTTTCTGCATAGACATTTATATTAACAGTAAGCACCCTTAGCTGCCCAATTACAACACTTTCTAGGCTCTTGTTTTTAATACATTGAATATATGTAATTTACTAATCCTGTACATGCTAATTTGTTTTTGAACAACAGCATGATAAACAGCTATCTGGTGTTTTCTTACACTGATCTGTAGAACATGGGTTGTTTAAAAGACTCCAGACCATGGTGAAAAGGAATCACTTCACCCAGTTCCAACTGCACTAACTTCTTTATGAAAACCCTGTCTAGCATTTGTGGCTATGTGCAATGGTCCACTGTTCATTTCAGACTCCTGAAAAGACACTTATAAGCCAGAATAAACAATTCAAAAACATTCCTGGGTGAAAAAACTCCTAAAGAGACTGCCACAAACATTTGGTTACACAGGTTGGGACCACTTCTACAGTGTTTCATAGCAACAACAGAAATACAGATTTATCTTGATAATCCTTTGTAAAGGATTAAAGGATGTAAAGTTAAGAGACTGCAGTCTACACTTCCAGGTTATCCCAGGTCCACAAATGCAAAAATAGTGAGTGAGAATTGAATAGAATACAGCCTTTAGGGATCTTACCTGGCTGAATTCCCACAGTAGGGATTAGCTATCAAAGTTATGAAGAAGGTCCTAGGAGCTTCATCTTTCTCAGTTTCTGATAGGACCCAATATAGCCCCAACGAAGTTTGCAGGAATAAGCCTCCAAAAGGGATAAATTGTGAGCAGTATCAGACCTATCTCACTCAGGGTGCTTAATTAATTCTTTCTTAATTCACATGGCAAATATCCTTTTTCACCAAAAGTCCATTTAACTTTACTGTGTCTACCAGAAAAGTTAGCATTTTTAATCATGCTCCATGGAGAAAAACTGAGTTCATGAAACTGCCAAGCTTGATCATTTCTACCAAAGAATGTTGATGTTTTCAAAATGCAGTCTTTGAAGTGTCCAAACAGCACTTACTGTAAAATATGCACAAGTGCTGCTTGCCACATCTCAGATGCATAATTCTAAATGAAAATAGAAAATTCCAAGCACAAAGTGGCAGGCTGAATGCTGAGCCTATCCCGGCAACCAGAAAGCTCGGGCTATAGGCTTCTGAACATTAATTTTGGACCAAATACTGATTAATTTACTCAGATTGAGCAGTATTATATACCTCAAATGATTATGTTGAAAGGGAAGTATTCGTAGAGTTCAACTCAAGTCTGCTGCATCCCCAGGTTCTCATTCCTGCATTTGTGCTATATATTGCTGCTAGGAACAGATTAAAAATATTTTTGGCCAGGCCTTTTTGCCATTAAAATAAAAATAATTTATTATTATATAATAAATTATATTTGATGCCATATCTTAATGAGAAGCATAACTGTTGAGGAAAGGCTACGCTGCAGCTGCTACTACTGGATATTATTGTCCATAAGTATTTCCTGCTACCAAATTAAATCCTTTAGAGTTGTCAATGGATAAAAGTTATTGCCATCATTTTGACAGTTTGCTGAATTTAAAAGCACTAGATGTCACAAACCCCTTGCTGCTTATTTTCAAACTACACTTGGTGGCAAAATACACACTTCTGTCCATCTTCACCACAGATTTTTCCCCAGGAGGAAAAGGAGCAAGCCTATTAGTAATCTTTGCCTTCAGAACAATGGCATGAGCTAAACTCAGTGGACTGCTGGTACATAGTGTGAAATATCATGTATTGTGCTAGTCAGGAAAATAGTGCTGCCATCACACACTAACTTCCCCCGCCACTCTCCAGGATCACATTTTCTCCTGCACGCTGTTTAACTTTTATTTCTCCATTTTTTTCTCTTGGTGATTATCTCCTGATATTTTTCACTTCCTTTTGCAATAACAATGAAGAAGTAATGTAGCAGCCTTGGGGAGGACAATGCAGAGTGGAATCAAAGAAAGCAAAATTCTTAACCACTACATAACTAACTCATTTTTATCTACATTGTTCCATTGCTCTGTGTTACATATAGCTTCCCATGGTGCAAAGTAATGGGAATAAAGCACACACATAATTAATTTTAAGGATTATATTTATATGACTTCTCTCTAAAATTGTAAATTAGGAAAGCTTTTGTGAAGGTCACCTTGCTAATGCAGTAACACAAATTATGGACAGGACCAGCTGCCATCCCTTATAAATACAGAGTGGAACCACAGCTAATGAATTTTGCAGTACTTGGATGGAGGTCTCACCCAGCAAACAGTCATATTTCTTTGCGCAGCATGTTTCTGCCAATATTACAGACTCACACCCACCACATATCAAGACAAGCCTCTATAGACTACCTTTGGGGAAACGAACAGAAATCATAGAATCATAAAATTATTTGGGTTGGAAATGACCTCAGAGATCATCTAGTTCCAACCCCCTTACCATTGCAGGGACACATCCCACTAAACCAGGCTGTTCAAGTCCCCATCCAATCTGCCCTTGAACACATCCAGAGATGGAGCTTCTACAGCTTCCCTATACAACCTGTTCCAGTGTTTTCACCACCCTCACAGTGAAGAATTTCTTCCTAATTTCTAATCTAAATCTACCCTCTTCCAGATTGAAGCCATTACCCCTCATTCTATCACTACAAGCCCTTGTAAAAAATCCCTCCCCACCTCTTTTATAGGTCCCCTTTAAGAACTGGAAGGCCACAATAAGGTCTCCCCAGAGCCTTTTCTTCTCCGGGTTGAACAACCCCAACTGTCTCAGCCTTTCCTCATAGGAGAGGTGTTCCAGCCCTCAAATCACAAGTGAATCTTCAGAAGGGCTTGTTTTAAAACACTGTAAGGCTTACAATGGGAATTACTGTGTGCTGGCATTTTACTTTTCATATAACCATCATGAAGAAGTATGCATGAAAACATAGTGTTAGTTTGGAAAATTTGGCCCAAGTTGTGGGTAACCAGAATCTAAAAAAGCGAACTACTTTAAGAATGTGAACTTCAAACATTAATGAAAATCTCAGAAATCAAAAGCTTTTTTAATATACCATTGTTTTCAGGAATCAGCACTTGAAAAAATTTCCTCAAAATTGTTTTAAAAACCTATTTCTCAGCTATCTTGATTTATCTGGGGAAAATAGTTAATTTTGTTGTAATTCTTCAGAAATAACAGCTTAAACTGCTCTGAATAATGCACCAAGTCAGGAAGCTGACTTGTGTCCTAGACTTTCTTAGAACTTAGCACTAATTATAAAAAACAAAAACAAAAAAAGGCAAAACAAACAAAAAAGGCTCACTGGAATTTTTTGCTTTTAGGTAGATCAACAGACAATACATACAACTATGCTAATAAGCGTTCTATCAGAGAAGAATATGTTGAATACTGTCTATGGCAGTCTTAACAACATCCTCGGGGAGATAATTTAAAGAGACGTTATTCAAAATATAATATTGATGCACTGCTGAGACAGAGATTTTAATCCACACAACTCAAGGAACCTCCCAACACAAGGCAGGTTCCCATAGCAACTGCAATTACACTACTTTCACATACGCATTATTGTCTTTTCTTACAAGATAACAGAACAGATCGTTTGGCAGTCTAAAATTCTACTGGGACATTGCTTTTACTACATTTGTAACTCTGATCCACAGCGTACTACTATACTCGAACTTTGAAAGTTATTTTTGTACTCTGAGTTATATTTTGTCTTGAAAGTCAATAAGCCTGATTCTGACCTCACTAATACCAATATAAATCAAGACTGAAACAAGAAAACTATGGCAGTTCAAATCTAATGGAAACAGAGTGATACATAAAGCTTATCTGATACAGATTTTGTGAGACTAAGCTGTTGATACCTGGTGAAGGACAAAACTTTTTACTTTTTTAAATATCTATTATTTCAAGAGTTGCTATTCTGGAAATGTTAAATTCAAAACAAATTCAATTCAAATGAAATAAGGAAAAATTAAAAAGTATATTTCTGATTCTATATGACTCTTGGTAAAGGAAATTCTTAATAATGGAGTGAGCCAAACACTAAAGGAAATAAAATATTTTACTTTAAACCCTCTAAAAAACTGCCTTCTGCATATTACAGATTACTATAGAAACCTTAATTAAATACTCTGGGATTGCTCTATTTTTATTATTTCTTTTTTTTTAATTTATTCTGAAATTAAAATAGCACTTTCTTCTGAATTTAAGATTGAGTGGACTAAATCCTCACACAAATCCACCACATCCCCTTTAAAACTGATTAGACAATGTAACCCTGAGCTAATAGCTTGGCTCAGAACAAAGAACATTTGAAACTACTGTAGTCTTTTTCAACAACAACAACAAGAAAAAAAAAAAAAAAAAAAAAAAAAAAAAAAAAAAAAAGAGAGAGAGAGATTAAGAAAAGATACTAGGATACATATATCATCCAGACAAAGAGTATTTAAGCAATTTAAACTATTATGATGAAGTATATATGCTGCCTTACTGAGTTAAAAAGCAGTATTTTAGCACACTGAAATGCATTGGTGGTCAGAGCTTTAAAGATATGTAAAAGTATACAGCTCCCATGGAAACAAGGACATGTCAGAAATATGAATGTCTTTGATAAATTTGGTTTATTGACTGACTGTGAATGTGCTCAGGGGTGCTCATATACTGTCGAGAGACTATATCAGAACGATGCTTGGAACAATAAAACGGAACTTCTTTTTCTTATTATTCAGACACCTATGTGGAAAAAGACCAAATATTTTGTACAATAGCAAGCTAGAACTTTAACTACTTTATTCAGAAATTGAAAACTTTGGCTAAGAGCAACTGAAGGCTTGGTCATTCCTAGAGTACATGAAAAATAAGCTCCACTTTCTTGTCAGAGAGGCAGAGACTATCCATCTCCAAAACCATAGAAGGGATTTAAGATGAAAAGCTATGCTAGGTACCATGTCTTCAATGACTGACCTTAAAATAATGCAAACTCTAAACAAAGCACAATGGTGGCTATGCTATAAAGAGCAGATTATTGGATGACCATTGTTCTTTAACCAAAAGCTAAAAATGAAAATTAAATTTGACCTATATACTTCAGATCCCATATCTGTAAATAAAAAATGGTTATACTGAATTATCTAACCAGGGTACTGTGTACATGAGCTCACCAGTGGTTACAGCTTTGGGGGAGGCTGGTTCAGAGCACTCAGCAATTCACATTCTGAGACTGCTCTGTGGACCAGCACTGCTCTCACGTGTACTGCAGTGCAGTTCAGACAGCTTCACCTTTCTGTATTGGGCACTCAGATAACATCCTCAGGGTATCAGTCTTTACTCTGCAGAGGTCTTTTTCAAACCTCAGTAAACTCCACTGTTATCAAACACTCCTAAAACAAAGCAGGTAGGATACAGTTGCAGGTGTTTTCTGTGTTTATAGGGGTTTGTTTTGCTTTAAATAATAAGAAAAATGTATTTGAGGTCTAATCAGTTCTCTATATTTTCAAGGGTGAAAAAAAAAATCATGTGATCTCTAAGCCCACATGAAATAGTCTGCTGCCTTCTACTTTCCAGATTTTGCTGATGACAGAAATATCGTCTCCCTTTCTCAGCTCCTCTCTTTGTGCATATGCCAAACGCTGGCACGCAGGCTGCCCAAAGGGAATAGTATATCATCTCTGGAAAGTTGTTAACACAAGGCTGAGCATGTACCATGCCATTATTATGACAGCTTGTTCTAAAACAGAAGAGACAAGAAGAAGGGGGGGGAAGTGCACAGCTCTTGTTTCTACCACATGTCTACTGTTCATTCCTAAATATTAAGCTCACAATAATCCAGAATGCAGACAACTGACAAAGCACAAGGCACTTGAACATTTTAGTTTGCTGTGGTTGACTTTGTCCATTTTTGTCAGTGACAACGGGCAACAATGTTCTGCACAGGCTTCTGAATGACTAACTTCAGTCAAAATACAAGTCACAGAAAGGTCTTGCGTGACACAAGAATCTCTCAGCTCTTCCCCTCCTCTAAAACGTGGGATTCACTTGGATATGACTTTGAGATTTCCTCTATTGCAAGAAACAATAACCTACAGCAATAATCCATTGATTATATGTTGCTTGAAACAGCCAATCTGTATCAAACACAGGTAGCGAACTTTGCCATGTCATTTAGTTACATCATTTCTCTTTAATTCGTCTGCTTCATTATAGTCCTACCTCACAGAATTAGCCTGGAAATATTTGGAAACACATGACTTTCATAAATACTTTAAATAAAATAAGAAGAATGACTGCTTCCACTAGCTTCTTGAGTATTTTTGCCACAGCGTCCACTCAAAATACACAATAACTCTTTCCACTCATGTTACCAGTTGCTACCATGGCTATCCTCTGCAACTTTCTCAACACTACAGCAATCTCATTAGTCTCTGGTATTCCCTGCCCTCTTTGGTAAGCCCTAAAGAGATGTTAATTTTTAATTTCCTTTGCACATCTTGTATAATTAAACTGAAGAAACCATGTCTTTCATTCTGCGACTCAATGAAACCAGGAATGGTAAAAGCATAGTGTTTCTCTCCTATCAATAACCACATTTACATTCTACCTTTTGGAATTGATGGCGTTCTTAAAAGCAACGTACATTTGAACTGGCTGGATCGATCTGCCATTTCTCGACCATTTGCCAAAAACCATTTGTTTGTACCCTTTACAAACAACTTCAATGCAAGGACTTCCCTGGTTTGGGATTAGAGTGCCTAGTCAGCAGAGCAGAGCTAGTCTTAAAGAGCGGACATACAGAAATCCCCATGTGCTCTCAATGCCACACCTGGCTTAGGTGTGAGAGAAGGCCAAGTCCTTTCCCAACAGGACTGCAGCCAGGTCATGGAGATGGCTGTTTCCCTTTGCAGGTCCCTACCCCTCATGTCAGCATTTATTTTGTGATCACTACCTTTTGCTCTTCATGTCCTTGCTGTGAATGTTTCTGCTTTGTTCAGAAAGAAAATCAAGGATTTTCTAGATCTGAATATATTTTACTTAAATACTTCAGTTAGCTCACACAATAATCAAACCTGTTCCAAAAAAGTATATTTCAGACATTGCAAAAAAGTTGACTTAAAACATTATACTATATTGTTGCCTTTTGGATTTTGTTTGTTAAAGTAGTAGTAACACACAGATAACAACAACCAAAAAAAATATCCAAGAACCTAGGAAATGGGCTTGGTGTGATAAAGGTGTGATCACAGGAACAGACTGAGTCAAATATCTACAGATGTTCACATACTACTTCAGACAATTTGGCTTCTCAATAAAGGATACTTTTTCTTATTGAATAACATGGGTTATACTTGTAACATGTTAACTTCCTAAGTTTTTTTGGGTTTGAATGATCTTCACCTCTTAGAAGTTAAATTTGAGGACATTTTCCTACTTTTCCTTCCTTTCTCCTTTAGTAGTTAAGATGCTGAAGTTTTTATGGTATTAATAAATTCTTACTAATTGAGCTTTTTTAATATGTGCTTGCACATCTTCATGAAAGACTAATTTCTTTCCTACAAAAAAAAAAAGTAATTTGATTGCAAAGAAAACTAGGTGAAGCAATTGTGTGATTCATCCAGAGCCATCTGTGTCATCCTTGCCATGAACCAGATGCTAACAACTACTACTAGAGATTAAACTCACCATCAACTCCAGGCTTCATCAACCACAAGAGTGAGTGAAGAACTGTATGTATTCATGTGTATTTACATGTTTGGGTTTGTTTGGTTTTTTTAATATATGCATATGAACTTATGTATAGAAATATGCATAATATCAGTAAGGGGGAAGTTTTGGCTTAGGATCAAAAGGGAGGTTGAGAGACCAAGCATGAAGGCACTATACAGAGAGGGAATAAAGAAAAAGAACACATGTATGGTTTTCTGATAAGTGCTAATACAAGTGAACATTGTATTCTGCTTCTAAAAACTGCCATTTGCTTTGTCGTCAGCTCTGTGTGTACTAATTTTGGCATTAGCATTATATGAGAGTAACACCTCATATACTTTTAATCATAACTTCGAATTATTAGTAGGAAAGACAGGTTTTGAAAAAGCATTTTCTTCACATTTTTTAATAATACAAATAAATGTACTTCTCTAGAGTTTGATTAATAATTAAGAAAAGTCATTAAACAAGCTGATTATTTCTGGGGTATTCTTACCATGGCAAGTATTCTATGGAAACAAGATTTTCTATTTCATCGATATTTTTGGTCTACGGAACATAGTAGAATAACAACCAGAACATCTTCACAACCCTGATCTTCTGTAGTATGTCCAAACTGGAGGACGCCCTGTTGCCATCCTCCCCTCAATCCTAGAGGCACTATACAGTCATAAAAGTCATGCAGAGACCCTTTTTTCTCCATTAGATTTCACAAGGCACAAAATTATTATGCACTCTGGATATTGAGTGTCTCGTCACTCATTTTCATGCTGCCTGTACATACAGAAAAAGGGGAATTCCAGCATCATGCTTTTCTGAAGTTACTACTTCTTACTTTGTAAAATCTTTCACATGAACAGAGCAAAACAATATGTAACAATTCGACCATTCAGCTTATTTAGGGGTTGGTGGCTTTCTGCTTTTTTTCTTCTTGTTTGGCAGGTAAAAAAACTGTCCCGACAAACTATCAGCCTGTAGCTATTTTTTTGTCTGCGATTCTAGAACCTTCTTAAAGAATTTGATTCCTCAATACTCATTGCTTATTAATTATTGCCCTATGACATGACCTGACCTGTAAAGAAAAAGCTGAAAAGCTTGTAACAGATTAGTATTTTGTAGCAGAAATGTGACTGAGAACACCCATTATAAATCCCCGTAAGGGATGGTATTGGTACAGTTGAGCTGATGGTCTTGTACCTCCTAATATGAAGGAAAGAACCTAAACACTCGATTAGCACATGCTTCAGAGTTTGTTTACTGTTTGACTTGGTTTGAGCCATTTCTAAATGAAATACTGCATGCAAGTAAACCGGGTAATACTTGCCCTTGTTTTGACCTTTTAATTGCCTTGCACTTCTCAGAAGACCATTTGCGCTGTAACAAAAACTGATTTGAAACACTGATGGACTATTTCTGCCTTGCAGCTTACAAAAAGGGTAATATTGTAACCCTGATACTAGCTTATTGAAAAAAAAAAAACCTAAACATTTTGCACTCAACACTAAGTGCTATGTTTTGTGGAAACTAATATTAAAAAATTAGAGAAATTATACATACATTTGTTTCTTCTTCCCTTGGAGATCACAAACACCCTGAGGCAGCTCATTGTTACACAGTGTTTGCTGTCAAGAAGCAATGAAGTGCAAATGGAAGACAATTGAACTTCGCAATTTGTTTACCCAGGAAGACAACAGCTGGAGAAAAATGGAGTATTTTAATAATTAGCCAGTTGTATGAGATAAGGGACAAACTGGTATACAGTGTAGCATTATAATAAGGAGACTTCCTTTAGGGGATTATAGAGTATTAGTAATTATCTTCCTTGAGGATCAAGGAATTTACTTCACCTTATCTGAGGATGCTGGAAACTATGAATAGTCCAAAATATCACACCCTGTCTGTTTTTTTTTCCAAACCCTCAGGCAGTACAGACTTTGCAGGTTTTTTACTTCAATGTTCAGAACCCATTTTGGTATATCCACTAGGCCTTATCTCTCTAAAAGCAAAGCTTCACAAAACAGAAACTGTTCACTGATTAGATATTATGTACCTGGAGAAATTAAAATTTGTGTTATCACGCATATATTGCTTTGATACCTACTTAAGAATTGCCTCTTGAGAATTCTTATATTTGAATAAAACTTCACATAACAAGTAATTAACCCAAACACAGACAGTGATGAATTCTATTACATTGTGCAGCTCAATTATCCACTACCCACTGATATACACATATATACATGGGACATTTTAAAAAAAGAAATCTTAATTAAAATGTCTGCATAGAAAATGTTTAATCCAAAATCTTCTGCACCAAATATAAAGCTTCCTGATGCTATCACTGCCTTTAAAAATTGAAGTGTCTTACAGAACAACTTGAACTCCCTTCACAGACAGCTGAGTAGATTTTTAATGTTCAGTGAGTTCAACCGAGACTGGTTCTACAAGACATCATTTTAGACCTTTGTCTGAAGTGACAAATTTTCTTCATATGCAACTAGAAAAAAACAAAACTAGAGGCACAAGACCTGAAAATTATACAAAGGAAGACATAGAAATTACTACAGGACAAAACAAACAAAACAAACTAAACAAACAAAAATGGGTTTAACCCCTATATAGCAATGTGATTTGTATTGATTTAGCTGAGTAACAGTGACTCATCATACTGGACGAATTAGAGAATGAGGATCAGCTCTAGTTGGAGTCTATCCCTTAGTCCTCCAATTTAAGGTCAGTTTCTGTTCAGTTTCCTATTTTTACAGTTATTCAAGAGAAATAAAACAAATAATGTACTGCAATGCACTAGCCCAAAGTTACTGCTATGAAAATTCATCTGTTCCTTAAATCAGCGTTTCCTCAGCTGCTTCAGCTCCCCATCAGCCCAAATGTTCTCCTGTTCCAACCCCCCCGGAAAATTCAGCTGAAAATCACAGAAAGGAAAATGCAGCAAGCATTGCCATTCCCAAGCTTGGAAAAGCTTCCAGGAAGCAGGTCCCACATCTTTGTTAACTAACAAATGCTGGTTCATTCTGCTTTCTTCTGATACACACTTACAGTGGGCCTTGTTATTAATGCTGTTGCATCTTCAGAACTGATGCCCTTACCAGCACTTTGGTTTTTACATGAAGATGCAGTCCTCCCTGCCTGTTTCACAAACAGTAGAGAAGCATAAGGTGTGTCTGAGCAGCATGGTTATTTTGCCAACACTGCAGGTGTTGGTTTGAAGGGAATAACTTAAGCAATTTTGTCTTTATAGAAAATCAGCCAAAGAAATAATATATTTCTGCCAGTTTTGGGATGCAGTAGCATAATTCATGTTATTAAAATCTGGTATTACATAGAAGAAGCTGTAGTTAATAGCTGCTAACCCACTATCTCTACAATTTGATTTGTACAGCTTGGCATACAGCACACAGACAACAAGGCTTTATAACATCTATGGTTAAACTACTTACAGCAAAATTTTTTTCAAAAGCTGCCTCTGGCTTATATGCTTCATGATACAGTAATCTCATTTTTTCTTTTTTTTCTTTACCAATCCTGTTAAGTATGTCTTACAGAAAGCAGTTCAACCTTGTTCTGCTGATAAGCCAGTGCCATACTTAAAAAAACCCACTCATATCTCTTTACCTAAAGCTAGTCAAAGGCCAACAGCCTAATCTGAAGTTTACACCAAGCAACTTTCCACAGAGCCTGGCATCCTCACCAGCTACATCCATGATCTTTCTGTGATCATTTTCTGTGAGTAAATTGGAAAAGGGGGGGAGCAACATGAATAGTGACTTATACATTAACTAATGCAATGTATTTTTGAAACTTAATTTTGAATGCGACATGAAATAATTTATACCAGAATCCTGATCTTATGAAGCAAACTCACATTCCATAAATGGTACTGGTATCAAATACATTATTAGGAAGCCTCAGAACACCAATTCCTCCTTTCTTGACAGATGACAAACTGTTTTGAAAATAATTAAAGATACAAATAAACTAACCTGTTCATGGGTAATTTGTAAGACAGAGAACAAATATACAAAATATTTTACATCTGCCATAAAACTTCCGTATCTCTAATATTATCAAATAATTCATGACCACCAAAAATAAATTATTTTAGCATCAGCCTATGTGTAACCTCCTGTTCCTACAAAAAACCTGAGACAAAGTGTCTCTATTCAACAAATCAGAAAATATCAAAAGGCAAACTAAGTTTATCAAGACACCTAGCTTCCAGAATTTCTAGAATTTCATGTTTAACATAATCAGAGATTCATCCTGCAGATGTGTAAATGCCATTTTTCACCTCACTTGGACTAAACAAAACATGTCTTCATAAAAGCATAGAACAAACTTCAAAGAAAAGCAATGTCCATATAAAGCAACTTTGTTTTTAAGTTTGTGCAATTGATAAGTCCTCGGATTTCCAGAAAAAAATAATTAGAAGAGAGTAAGTCTTGGTAAATATGTGATAGGATATGAAATTTGTGAAATACGAAGTAAACAGCTTTCAAATGCTAGTTCTGCTCCTACTGAATTATTTATTGTGAATCATATTCTTGTGAATTTAGTCCCCTCTATCACAAATTCTCCAGGAATTGACCATAATTTTATTCAAACATTCACTACCTCCATGTATTTGCTGAATATTTTATGTCAACAAATTTCAGTCCTTGGAATGCCTGCAAAATCTTCACCTCAATACCATACTACTTCACTATTTCTGGAACATTCTGCCAACTTAATTATATAACAATGTTTCTAGTGCTCCGATTGAATGACTAAAATGGTTTAAACAGGAGAATAATGATGAACATTGAATAGCAAATAATAAAACACCAGAGCAGATTTGTGGACAAGAAAAAATCAAGCTAATATTTAAGACATAGGTATGAGAATGGAACACTGATATGTTTAAATTTAACCACTGACTCACTTGAGCATCATTTTGGGTTTTTATGTCTGTGCAATTCTTTACCTCTGACTTGTTAACGGTCTTGAAGCTGTATTTTCAAAATACTTACATATCTAAAGATGAAAACAAGGTCAAGAAAGGATTTACATACACACATAAACCCCTTGATTTAAAGATGTTTTCAAAAAGCCCATTTTTATGCCTTTTTTTTAATATCACCAAGCACCTAAACAAGCTTCTGAGCTTTGTGTCTTATGCCTCATTGCCTTAATTCTTCATATTTGATGACTAATAAAAGCTCTATTGAGCTTATTTAAAGAACTGAATTAGCTTATGCATAGATAGGATAAGGACTGGGTCTTGAACCACTAGATTGACACAGTGCTGAAAAAGAATGAAATTCTGCCCAATTGTAGGCAGTATACATCAGCTTAGTTCATTGTCTTCAGCTGGACCAGGATTTCACTGGGAGTCAGAGAGAGGTGGCACATTTCGCCTGCTATTTTCAAATCAAATGTTAAAAACAAGTCAAAAGGATAAACTGGAAGAATCTTATTACACAAGACTTCATTTGAACATTCAGTAGCCTATGCTTGTGATGGCAAAAATCTCTGCTTGATAAAAATAAACTTCACCAAACAGCAGTAGGCATCAACTGAAAAGATAATACTGCTCTTTTCCCAAGGTATTCTGAACAGTAGGACAAATTCTACACAGCAAGAGTGTTTATGGTGACTGTTCATCCAATTACACGACAGCTGGACTAAAAGACAGACTTTACCAAATGAGGCATATGTGCAAAATTAAGGTAAACCCCAAACATTTCAATTTTGCCCAAGACTTTGCAGCAACCCATGCATTAACACGCTGTTACATTTCTCTGAAATTCTAAGCAGCAGTAATTACCTACAAAATAGCGAGAGAAAGGGGACACTCAATATTTTGCTTTATCTCTTTAAATACAGGTATAACCCCATTTGACAACTTCAGTCACAACGTCCCTCAAACCAGGCACAATGTCAAACTAGCCACATAAGGCCTGGCCTTACACAGTAACATTCAATAATAAAGCTCATAAGCAGACACAATTTCCAGAACATACTGACATGCTTTAGTTTCATTTTGCTTTGAATTATAATTGGAATAAAAGTTTCAATCACACATTTTGATATAAATTCATTTTACCCAATGCTGGGGTGCTGTACCCCAGTAACACTGAAAAGCTACTGAATTTCATATATAGAGACTATACCTTTGATACCAAGGATGTGCAAGTTGAAATGAATAGTATATGAATAACAAATACTTTATAATAAAAAGCTAAACAGAAGGAGTCAAGATAAAAAAAAAAAATTTCAACAATAACTGAAATGAAACAGGTTTGCAGCATCTATTGACTTTTTGCACAATCCTGTGACTAGCTGTTTAATAAAACTGCATTATCTAAAGGTTCTGATTAAGCCGAGCCAGCACAGAAAGTAAATTTTAAAATTAAACATATTTGAAAACTCCATGCCACCTTCTGTCAGACACTATGTCTAAGAAAGTGCAGTCACAAAATCCATGCTGTGGCCACCGTGGCAATTGGAGAGCATCAGTATTTCATAAGAAGGATGGAAAAGGAACATAGAATCATAGAACAAATTTTACAGCAGGAAAAAAAAAAAAAAAGAAATCACACACAACAGTGAGAGTGCTAACTAGAGTAAATCAGTGTAAATCCAAATAAGTGTGCAAGAAATTACAATGAATCAGACATTCTATTTCCAGAAAAGGCTGAACATGCCATTTCATTGCTGTTGAGTGCTGTACTCCTCACAAACAATAGGGTCTGATTTCCTATCTGTTTATAATCAACTACCACTGCAGTTCCCAAAGTTACACAAATCAGATATGAGTATGAATGATAGATGGATAGATATGGATTGATACAAGTTGACAGTGTGACTCAATCTGCATTCATAATGTTAGTTTCCCTGAACAAAGTTGAATCACAGGATCTTTTAAACATGGAGGAAAATAAATTCTAAAGAAAAAAGTAATCATTGTGTAGTTTTTAATAATGTCTTTATCTATTTCATCACTTTCAGTTATCTCAGGACCAAGTACAGAGATAAAGGAACTAATAAAAAAATCCTCATGGAAACTGTTGAAGAAATAAGGACAATAGATTTTCTTTCTTACTTCATGTTTACAGGGTCCTGTAATAAATGACAGTAAAGAAAGAAGGGCCCTTAAAATACACAGAGAGAATCAGCATTGGAAGGATAGCTAAGTTTGCTGTATGATATTAAATACTAACCACTGTAGTTTCCCATCTAGTATAAGTCACTGGCAACCACTTCATCCTGAATGTAACTGTACATAATTATTACAGTTTCTAATTTGCTTGACGTCATTTTCATCTAACAATTATTTCTTTATAGACTACTGAACAGATTTGCATTTGATGCTTAAAGCATTCATAGACAATTGACTTCACTTGTCCAGAATACTGAATGATGCTTTCATACTTCTGCTCTGCAACAGTGCCTGGCTTAATGTATCACACATCTAAAAATTACTATTCTTACAGTAATTACTACAGTCAACCATGTATATACACAAGTGTTTATTCCTGAAACTTGCATAAGATTATCACCTTTTTTCCTTTCAGAATAATTTACTGTGCTCACCACACTAAACCATCATCTGTCACCTGTAAAAAAAAAAAAAAAAAAACAAACTGTCATCTCTGGACAGTACCAGGACAAACACCATCTTTTACTGCTCATTTGGTTATTCTCTCAGACATCTTCGTTATTTTTATCTAGACTGATTATTAAATAATGAAAATATTTATTTGTAAAGAACTTCGTGGATTTACAACATAAAAGAATTGCAGTGAATACTATTTGCAGAATATCATCCCCCAATCAACAGTACTAATAGGCTATAAAATACTGCAACTGGCTACACTCTAAATATTACTGCAGACCTTTATAACATCATGCCCACATTGTCCATGAATAAATTCTTCATACTTACAAATTAGGATTGCATCTCAGGTAAAGAGCATCAACATTTTTGCTAGGGAATTTTCCTGGGTTGAAGAGAATTAGCCTAGACACATTCAGGGTGTCACCTTCTTTATGGCTTCATAAGGAAGGTCCAGATGACTACCCTTGATTAGATGCCTAATTTTATACGGTTTAAGTGGGATAAATCCATTCGAAAACCTGCATGTATAAGCAGTAACTTACATTTGTGGCCACCAAAATAATTGCTTTGTTTCAACATGTTATTGCAGTTTCACATTAAATTGCCTAAAACAATTATTTTCTCAGACATTGTTTCGGCCCAAGTGACCCTCATTAAATTCAGCAACAGATTTACTGTTGACTTAAATGGGAGCAGAGTTGGACCTATATGGCACAGATATTTTCTTTGTCAAATACTTCTTTACGAAATACACCAGAGAAAGAAATAGTCTTGCTTTTCAGACAATGAAAATACATGGGTTTAATTCCTGTTTGAATATATTTACTGTGAACTTGTTTGTACCCTTGTACCCTGTTCTCTCACACCCTGTACAGCTGAGAGAGTAGCAGAAAAGATATTTTATTTTTAGATTTGCATTGTGTACTCTCAAAATCATAGTTCCTACACTCAGGTGTGAATTGGTTCTCCTGCCTCTCATACACCATGACAAATTTTCTGAAGAGTGGAAAAAAAGAAGCAGAACCAGGGCACCATGTCTGGTGTTTGCAGTTACATTGTTCAACTCAGAACAGAGATGTTGCCTCTATGTTGATAGGCCCATTCTGTCAAAGCACCATTTTCAGAGCTCCATATGAAACCTGGGTGCTACTGTATTTCTTGCTATCCTGGCTGACAGTGAGATTCCTTTTCTTCTAAAACAGTAGAAGGTTGATGCCCTCAGAAGAAAACATGGAGGGACACAACATTTGTTTGCAGGACTGAATTTCAGGTACATTCAATGGCCCATTGCATGGGGGGTGCTCTCCAGAACTGTTATCGGTACACCTAAGGAAATTTTCACATAAGCAAGAATATTTAAGCATCCTCTTTCATTATCATGTATTTGCACACTGGTTATGGCCTGCCCCAAAACTATTGCCATGTAGTAGCAAATGAAGCATTAAGTTCTGTCTCCTGCTACAGTTTGCAAAAGTCGGTTCTAGTAAAAAAAAATATAACAGCCAGGAAGGATTCTGCCCCTACTACACTGCCTACAAGGTTGTTCCAGGACCTAAATTCCCTATAGCTAGAAACATTCATCTAGTTCCTATATAAGCATATTAATGAATGCATTATTTTTATTCATTTGTTCTGCAAGGAAGTCCTGATGGTGTTTTGACTGTGATTCCCCCTGATGCAAGAGTATAATTAATTTAGTAAGAGATGGGATTTTGCTTCCTGTTTACTAAGCAGATTTCAGTTAAGTACTGGGAATTCTCTGAGGGTCTGTAGGACTCCCATGTTTAATGCTTACCATATCTGCAGTTCTGTGAAATGTCCAGATTTCACCAGCATAAAGCAATATGCTCTGCCTGGGCCAATCCTGGGAATGACATAGCAATTGCAGTTTCTAAACCAGCCTAAGGTTTTTCTCCATGAAATCTACTTGACACAAAAATCATACATTTTCCTAAACTATTATCTGCACCTAATAAATTTTTGTCACATCAGACAATCACAGAACTGTACTGAGTTAACTGGGGTTTATGCAATTTTGCTGTGCATTTGTTCAATGCCTGTATCAACCCTTTGCATCAGAGCACTGTTAGGCAACTTCATTAACAAGGAGCTCAGTTCATTCAAGAAAAAGAAGGCATGTTTTACATTAACATATGGTAAGTAAGTAGGAATCTTTTACAGTGAGAAATGGGTTTTTTCCTTAAGTCATGGCTGATAATTTTCTTAGCATACTGAGCATCTTCAGTGGACAACAGCATCCAGCATCTTAGGTAAGAAATCATCCATGATAATGGCTGCATTTTCAGCTCCGCCAGATGCCACTGTGACCAGTAGGATTTCTAAGGTAGCCTTTCATCATCATTCCTGAAGCAAGTGGAGCCTCAGCAACATTACAAAGAAAGGAATCATCTTCACTCCTAAAAAGCCCTAATATTTCTAACACAGGACAGGAATCACACCTCTTACGTACTGAGAAAGATTGTATAGGCGAAGTATATATTTTCCATGATATAAGACTTTCATATCCTGTTTGTAATATTTGCAGCACATTAGAAAACCTAATGAACTTTTATTGTTATGAGATTTAGGGCCCAACTCAACTGTTTGCTGATTTGCCTTTCACCTTTTTTATTAAAAGCTCACCTGTAAAAAAAGGCTGAAAATAAACACACATCTGCCAAAACATCTGTTTTCAAGTAAAAGAGTGAAGTTACACAGAGACTTTTAGGACAGAGATTTTGTTGCAAACTACACACTATTTTTTGTGTTTATTACCATAGCAGTATCAGGACATCTCATAAATTTAAAGGGAATATTGAAATAAATAACCAATACAGACATACTTATTAAGCATTTCATATGCCCCATCTCACCATTAATCTGGGCAAAGCAATTCCCCAGATGAGTTACCAGTGGTTTTGAAATATAAGCAACTTTGCTCATCTGCTTCATTATTCATTGTTCCTGATCCTGGATTTAATCACAGAAATATCAAGCCTAAAAATTTTCATAGGTGGTATCCAAGAAGATCTGAAGCTTACCTGAAAATGTGTCCTATGTGTGTTATAAACCTCACTCCCATTACTCACTAGATTTTTAAAAGCTTGCTGCTGAAAAATGAAACAGAAGCAATAATGTATAAGTTAGGTGACTAGTCACACACCCTGAAAATTCAAAATAAGCAGCTCCCAAACAATCTAATCATGTAAATGTATTGGCTGAGCTGTCTGGCAAGTGCCTGTAAATTACAAATAAACCCCTAAAATCAATAGCCATTTTCAAACAAAAATATTTAAACTAAATAGATATTAAAACTATCTCGAGCAGACCAACTATTTCTAAAAGTAAGAATACAAATTAACAATAATCACAAATTCTATCCAAAAATCTGACTTCACTCAACTTCTGAATCCAGAACCATAAACTCTCACACATCTATCTTACTCAAATGGAAGGTTTACTGCAGATTCATTTTACTCCTAGATTCATTAGGAATAAGAAAATAATAAATACCCAAGATAAATCCTCTGCAATAGAGAAATTGCACAGGGGACAGAAGAAAATGCTTTCTTTTCAAAATAGTATCTTAAACACCTTCCATTTTTTAATTTGGACTGATCATGTCTACTTTGTAATCTTAACATCTTTAGCAATAGAACCAAAATACCCAATGCTTATTTTAGAAACTATGCCCATAGTTCACAAGCTACAAAACATTAAATACACAAATTGTGTAGATAAGGTCAGTTGGGCTGCAACCAAGGTACGTTGCTATATTCTTCAGAGCCATGGCCACATAATGCAATTCTCCCACTTGTCCAGGAAGAATTTTAGCATAGCTGTCCCTGGCAACGTTAAGAAAGGAAGAATGTCTATGGCTTATTATTTATCAACACAGCTAACTATTTTTCTATGGATAGCCAACAGCCATTTGACACAGTGTCTTACTACGTAGCTGGTGGAAATGCTCACCAAGCCACTTCCCATTGTTCATCTGAAGGTCTGCCTAACCAAGGAGGTTCCAGTTGACTGGAGGTTAGCAAATGTGATGCCCATCTACCAGAAGGAGGATGCATGGGACTATAGGCCTGTTAGTCTGACCTTGGTGCCAGAGACAGTTATGGAGCAGATCATCTTGAGTGCCAACACAGGGCACTTTCCTAAAGAAACTGGCTGCTCATGGCTTGGAGAAGCATACACTTCACTGGATAAAAAAAAATGGCTGGATGATCAGGCCCAAAGAATGGTGGTGGATCCAGTTGGTGGCCAGGCACAAGTGGTGTTCCCCGGGGCTCAGTATCAAGTCCAGTTCTGTTCAATATCTTTATCAATTACCTGGATGAGGGAATCAATGGCACCCTCAATAAGTCTGCAGATGAAACCAAGTTGAGAAGAAGCATTGATCTGCCAGAGGGTAGGAAGGCTCTACAGAGCTATTTGGACAAGCTGGATCAATGGGCCAAGACCAACTGTATGAGATCAACAAGGCCAGGTGGTGGGTCCTGTACTTGTGTCTCAACAACCCCATGCAACATTACAGGCTTGAATAGCATCTGGAAAGCTGCCTGACAGAAAAGGACCTGGAAGCATTGGTCAATAGCCATCTGAATATAAGCCATTAGTGTGCCCAGGTGGCCAAGAGGACCAACAGCATCATGACTTGTATCACAGAGTGCAACCAACAGGATTAAGGAAGTGACTGTCCCCTGTACTTGGCACTGGTGAGCATGCAGCTCCAATTCAATGTTCAGTTTGGGGCCCTTCACTACAATAAGGACATTGAGGTGCTGGACCATCTCCAAAGGACAACAAAGCTGGTGAAGGATCCAGAGACAAGTCTTATAAAGAGCAGCTGAGGGAACTGGGATGTTTAGCCTAGAAAAGAGGAAGCTCAGGGGAGATGTGATTGCTGTCTACAACTACCTGAAGGGAGGTCGGTTTCTTCTACCAAGTAACAAGCCATAGAACAGGAAGAAATTACTTCAAGTTGCACCAGGGGAGGTTTAGATGGGATATTAGGAAATACTTCTTCATTGAAAGGATTGTCAAGCATTGGAGCAGGCTGTCCAGGGAGGCGGTTGAGTCACCATTCCTGGAGGTATTTAAAAGATGTGTAGATGTGCTTAGGGACATATATGGTTTAGTGGTGCACTCCATAGTGCTGGGTTAATGGTTGGACTCAACCTTACAGGTCTTCTCCAACGTAAACAATTCTGTGATTACAAACAAGAACCCAAAATTAGTGTTCTGTCCACTTTATTGTATGGACACATTGCTGAAATGTTATTTTCTCCTATACAAGACTTAGAAAATAATGGGGGGCAAGGAGGGTGGATGTTTCGGTTTGGAGTTTTTTTGACTCTTCTACTTTCAGGAACCTCTTAGTGTGAGTAACTGCCTGGTTTGCTAGAAGAATTGTTACCATTCCTGACTGGCCAGTTATTTTATAACTAGAAAAGAGCTCCTCAGCTTGTCAGTGCAGTAAAAAAATAATGAAATCAGTAAGACCAATTTATACTCAGTTTGGTTCTAGTGCAAATAATGCACTGCCTCCTTTGATGTCATCTGTTCTGCTGTGAGATAACATTTCTTATTGCTGCTTTCAAGTGTCATCTTTTCCTTGTGTATCTTTGCTTCAGCATCCTTTTCTTCAGGTGCATTATTTACATGCTTTACTAGCAACATCCATAAACTGCACATACACCGCAATGCACTTCAAAACCAAGCGAAAGAAGCAAACTCCAGCTAGCCCATATTTTCTCCTATCGTAAGTAAACGGACTGCAACAGCATTGCACAGGCATCTGAGTATGACAGAATAGGAGTTAAGCATCCATTGGAAATAGCAGTCTTAACAATATAAACTCCTTGCAACATCCTAAAGAATGTAGTTGGGGAAGGTTACTTTGTTTTGTGTTTTGTTGCAGTTTTTTTAAAGCTATTTGAGAAGTTATTTCCACTTGCCTTTCTTCTTGAATAGGGGAATGATGCTCCAGAACTTTATCTGGACATTGTTACAAAGTACAAGTAATCAAAAGAGCTATGCCCAGGAAAAGATTAAGCTCTAAGAAAAAAAATAATAAAAAGAAAAAAAGAAAAATAAATAAATAAACAAACTCACACAAATAAAACACACCACCCTTCCCTTGCTGAGACAGAAAGCCAAAGGTGGCAGGGAGGGAAGGGTGTGAGAAACAACAGAACACACACTGAATTATAGGATAAAAGCTGAGGAGAGATACAAATTACTCTGGAAGCTTAACTATAAAAATCTATTATCTTGTCTTTTCTTGGGGATAAACATTCACATCTAATGACCTCCCTTTTTTCTATTTCTAATATTTTGCATGTCACCTCAGAGCCTCTCTCGATGCTAGTCTCGGATGCCTTTTTCTTTCCCAAAGAAAATGTTTCTTACACATTAATTCTGGTTTCTTTTCAGATTCTCAAGCATTCTTCAACATAATTGATTTTTTTGTAATTGATTCTCTAGAGACCAAATAATACCATCCATGTGTTATGACATTAATTTCTTGCTTTAGGCCTCACCTCTTGAGAGAAAGAATAAAAATTCTGCTTTCTTAATAAATGGACTGGATGACACATTGAAAGTAAAAAGAAGCAGAGACATGTTTCATGCTGCTGCTATGTGCGGTCCAATAGATAATTGTTTATAAAAACTGCCCTGGGACTCCAGTACCCCAAAGCTCTGAATAAGTTAAGTGTTAGCCTAAAAGTTTCTTATTTTCATTCCTTACTCTCAATCACCTTTAGAACACAATGATAACATTTTCCTTCACACCCTTAAACTTGTTATTGGTGAGAGGAGAAATGACTATCATTCCTTAAGAAGTAGTTTATAGCTTAGCAGAGTTAAAGCAATTTGCTACGTACGGTGATACTGCTGCACCTCAGCATTTGCCTGCCCTAACAGCACACAGCAGAGCTGTAGCAGAATTGTCCAAAGAAGATTTAGCTTTCCCCAGTAGATCATGGCCTGTATCATATAGTAAAATACCCCTACCACTACAGTGTTTGAATATGGGTATGCACTACATTGGTATAGCTAACAGTTTTCCAATAGTACCACTACTACTGCAAACACTATTTTTCAGGCAGAATTGCAATTTCTTCTTCTCATGCAGTTACTTGCCAATGCATTACATGTTGATCACACATGCTTAGCATAAGCATCACTAGGACTGCTCTAGCTCAGGTTAATAGCACTGCAGAGCCTGAGAGTGAAATCAGCTGTTTCATTTCCTTTATAGTTTCTTCTTATTCAATTACTCCTGATTTAACTCTTAATCAGCTTCTGTGGTAGAGAGTACACTTTCAGAGATGCAGATTACTTGAAAGGGAAATACAGAGGCAAAAAAGGGAAACATGACCTATTAAATTCTCTCCCATCTACAGTCACTTCTACTTGATATTAGCACAGCTTTATGTAAAACAAAACTGATTGCTGTAGTCAGACAATACAGAACTTGTAAAGAATATCATGGTCTTTCTTCATTGAAATTATGAAGAAAGGATATGGTGTTCTTAATACACTGCAGATGAATACAGTATACAATTAGAACATATCTAGTTCTCATACCCATGGAATATTTTTGCAAACAATCTACACAGACAAGTTTAGGATTTTTCCTTTATGTCATCTGTGCTTTAACTTCAGGATGCGTGACTTCAAGATCACTGCCAAATACATCTGGCTTCTACAGAACTTTCAATCAAATTTACATTATAAAGCAGCCTTTGTGCAATGTTCTAGGGCACTGAACAAATTCACTTTAAAAATAAATGCAATTGAATATTAATAAGTCAAGCCAAACAGTAATTTTGTTTTATATTTAGAAATGCGCAGTTCAAAAGGGTTCATACAAATAGGGATTAAATTTCACAGCCAAAGATCACACTAAGCAAAAGTACGGGGGCCCTAAACTAAGACTAAATAATGGCAAAACAAAAGATGTAACCTGGTGAAAAAAAATAATTTAGCTACATGTCAGGTAGAACAGAGACAAGCCCTGAGCATATGATGAGTCTGTGTCAATCTGGCTGTTGGCCAGCACAGTTGAAAACCTTAGTCCAAGGCTTTCAGAGACATATGCCTAATTGAGAAGCTAAATTTATTAATCTAGGCTACAGGCTCATACTGACTGTTTTTCTGTTTATCACTGAACACCATGCTAGAAGGTCATTAACATAATTCAAGGAAAACCCCAAATAGAAAAACATTTACTGATCTCTGGTCTCTGCTAGTCTGGAACTGTAACTGTAGGTGTAAGGACTTATATCTGCTCCATACAAATGCAAATATCTGCTCACTTCTATGACCCCAACTAATTCATATGCATAGAGATCTTAACCCTCTTCACTGTAGCTACAGTCCACCAATATATTTACACAGTTGCTTAACACTATGTAAGTAACCCTGCCAACTTCAAAGGTGTTATTCGTAGGCTTTAAGCAGGTCTTGGAGTATAGTCTTACACCATTGCAGATATGACTAATACAATAATTAAGAGATAATGAGAATAATATAGGTCAACTGTTTAAGATCACCTAATGAATTTAATCATACATAGCATTTATAACACACCCTACCTACCATGTCCTCAGATGGCTCACAATTTGAAATGATTGACAGAGGGTTGGGGTTCTTTTCCCATTTCTCTAGTCAGATTTTCTCCTTTATTATTTTTGTCAACTAAGCAATGCTATCATCAGATACTTCATCATTAAAGAGCAAGGGTCTCAGCACAGTTAATAGGAACATTACAGACCTACGCTACTATTCAAAAGCAATATGGTAAAAAATGGAGAATTAAGCTTCAAAAGATTAGCATCAAAAAAGACAAACTTTTCCTGTACTTTTTGTTACCTTACAAATGCAAGTCTGCTTCCTGAGTAGTGCTGTGGTCATTAATAAACCCTAATGTTGCTGAACAGAATTTTAAGGAAATTCTGCTTCTCAGCTTGCTGCAGAGGCTAACTTCATGCTCATTGAGTCTTACAGCATAATAAACTCGGTATTCATACAAGTGCCCCAAGGAACCTCAGAGACAAACAGAGCATGCATCATGCATGCTGGCATCCTGGTTTTCATCTTACTTTTTTCGTCCTGTTTTTCTCCCCCATAATTGAGAATATATACTAACTTCACAGGATTACTGAAGTCAGGGAAGAGTGTACAAAAAATGCATTCCTCTGGTGAGAAGAAAGTCAGCGATGGCTGCGGAGTCTCTGGGGACCATAAAATCAACACAGCAGGGAACACTGTAAAATCTAATAAAATTCCCTGGCTGTGCTCCCTTCAGCCATTTCCCATTAGTTAAATGCTACTGAATGTATTTAAAAACAGTGAGCAATGCAGGCAACAGGCGTTTCTGTGTGCACAGGCACAATTCTGAGTAATTACTATGCCATATACTTCGGTTAGTGCATTTTTAAAACGCTCTGGGATCTCTACTAGAAGGTAGGGGAGAAAAAACAAAACAGTCCTGTCCAACCAGCAAACAGGCTATGGGTTATCTCTCTACAAAGTAGTCTCCTCTCTTTCAGGAAAAGAAGAGGGAAACCAGTAAAACTTTACAGATGCTCCCACCCATCACCTAAAATGGCAACCTGCCAGGCTATCAGATCTAGTACTCAAACTCTCATGTAGCAAAGCCTAATGTGTTCCACTACCAAAGCAAATCTTCACAGCATTGCTGGCTAGGGTGGGACCTACCCCACAGCCCTCAAAGACCACTCTTCCATACAATTTTCTCCATTCTTTGTGTACTCTTCATTTACGTCTCCTCCTCCTTTTATTTTTATACCTGAAAAGTCTGTTTTGTTGTTTTGGTAGGGTGCCAATCAGGTTAAGAAGGATTGCACTTGAACTGCAAGAGAAGCTGGAGGTTGCTTGTCTTTCAGGACCAGGATACTTGTAGCAATTTTTCCCCCACCTGTGTTCAGTTAACTCTTTCAGACTTGTGAGAGGTCTAGAAAGCCACAAGCAACCTCACCACTGGTCTATGCTTTCCTGGGAGGTAGAATTTACACTTCTGACAGCTGACTTTGGGAAAATTTGTTACTATAAGGGAAGAAAAGCTGCTGAGAAACAAGAATATGATTTTACAACAGGAATAATTTGGGATAAGCACTGTAAAGAGAAAAAAAAAATCCCAAGGATATTCCATAATGTATAACAATCCTGTAGAAATCAAAACAGAGACAACAACATCTGCACCATGTGATGCTGGTGTTGGAGTCCATGGAGAGGGATTTGCAGTCCAAAATTTACTAAGCAGTTATTTTAATCTAGTTGTACACACACACATCATTAGTGAAGTCCTAGGTTTTTGTGTACTGAACATGCAGTGGAGTTAAAAACCTTTATTTCCATCTAGTACTTGAAGAATTAAGACTGTCATTCAGTAAATACTCATTTAAAGTTACAAAACTATTGCTGGCAAGAGCAATTTATCAGAACACTTGCCAAGCTATTTGGCTGATTGTTTTTTGCATGGGTCTTCTGCAGCCTGCAGCATTCAAATCAGTTAAAAGACTCTCATTCACAAAACATTGTCCTGTTGAAACAAAGGAGTATTTGGTTTTATTTTACACGCTGTATTTCTGGGTTATTTCTGTGACATCTAGCCCAGTTAGAATTATAGGCTTAGATCACAAACTTCTGGATCTCTATGAATATAGGGGAGGAGAACAAAGATTTCCAGAACATACCTAATACTTACCCTTTTTACTTAACTTTGAAAATTGTGGGCTGCCTGCTAATCTCAGCTGAACTAATGACAGAAGTAGAGCATGCATCTACCTAGAATCATAATCTGTCTTTCCATCATTCTTTTAGAAAAGAGATTCTGCATCCAAGCCTCTGGAAATTAAGTATGACCTTCAGATTCTCAAGACACTTTAGTCAGCTAAAGGACAGTTTCTGTCAGCCTCAATTTGTGTCAAATCCTGGCTCAGCAAAACTTTGTTTTTATTATCAATCCAGAGATCCTTAGGACTTTTTAAGACCTTCAGAAAAATCTTACTTGGTCCAAAGTACTGCTTAAAGCATCCTTAGTATAAAAACAGGTAGATTTCATTAGCAGGACATATGCCTTTTCAAATATGAAGGAAAATTGTAATGCTAGTACACGAAAACCTATTAAGCCATCAGCTATACTCCATAGCATTTCTGTTACCACTTTCTTATATTCTCAGCCATCTCAAATGTTTGTGGAATTTTGGGTGGATTTCACTTGAACATAGACGCTTGGTTCTATCCACTGAGATGAAAGTAATTTCTTGAATTAATACTAGCTCAAAACCCCAAAGGTTTAAGATTAAAAAAAACAAAAGTTACACTGTCTCCCCATTATGTCAAATTTTCAAATAATATGTAACACCAAGTGGTACTAATTTAAGTCCACTTTCTCAGGGGCAATAGACTTTTCATATTGGAATTCATTATAAATTTATGTGCTCTGGCATGTGAAGACTCCCCCAGTTTTGCTCTGTCTTTCAAAGGTTAAACACTGTACGCTGCCTCTGTAGTCTGATCCTCTGACATACAGCACTTCTTACCATGTAAATCCAAATTCTTCAACCTCTCTCAAGACACAGTGCCAGCAAAAAGCTAGGTTGCTTGTCTGAACTGTGGTCAGTGTGGGCCCATACTTAATCTTCATCACACTACAGCTTCACTAACCTCCTTGAGAGTGAAGAGGTATATCTTTTATTCTAAGAGAACAGAAAGAATTTTAATTACCCAGTTGCTGTTTGAAGACACTGAACTGAGAGAATATGATTAGCCTGTTTTTACTAGGTTCCTCCCAGACATTCTGTCCTTCGGCATGCATTTGTCTCAACTCTACGTAAATCAGAGATATGTTTATCCACACAGTCTGTGCTATTCTGGCTGTCTTTGAGGTGCGACCTCTTGCAGTGACCCTAACCAGAAACCTCTTGTACATCAAGGCATTAGATGTTTACCTCACAGTTAACCTGTGTTGGCACAACTTTGTGCTGTGCTATGCCACAGGTACAGCTTAGCCACCAGGCCTGTGCTGCAGGATAAGCTCAGCCAGCTAATTGCAGCAGAGGAGCCTGTAGGAAGCTCCCACTCAGCACTAGAGATTACACCACCTGCCTGGCCTTATTTATCCAAAACTGCAGTAACATGTTCATCTGAACATCGGTTTTGTTTAGCAGTAGAAATAACAAATAGAATTGGTTTTCAGTCATTTTGAAAATGAGTATTTCAACCAACTCAGGCAACATAGGATAACTTAGAAATTTCTACTTTTGGCATCTTTGTGAAGTACCTTGTCAGCTAAGAGTAATAGAGGAGTTTTCTCTCTAAGTATGAAAGCACAGCATATTTCGTGTGCAGCTCACTGGTTAGATGAGCTATGGAGCCTTAAAAGCTCTTTCTCCAATCCACTTCTGTTTAGAAAGAGTCTTTAGATTTTGTATTCTAGCTAAAAGGAAAAAAAAGCCCAGCTATTTCCAAGTCTGCAGAAGCCCCTCTCACTTGCACTTGGCACAGAGCACCGAGCCAGTTTCTGTGCTACATTTATTCAGTAATGACTGGCTAACAGAGGAGCACTGCCTTTCCCATAAGCTTTCTGCCAAAGAACGCAATTTTAAATGGTGAATTTGATATGAGAGCTGTTTGGAGGAAATTAGTCATACAGCACCACTACAAACATATTCTGTATGTATTTCCACAAAAATTATAAAGCCCTCTTGAAGCTTGGAATTTGATTCCAGTGTAATATTAAACTGTTTAAGACGGCACTGCATAATTCAAAAGTAAAAGTGAATGTGCTGTAGAAAGGAAATTGCATAATAGGGGCTTAATGTATGAGAAGTCAGCATTATCTGGATCTTTCTAATCATAATTTCAGTTGTTAAAGCACCAGGGACTCCAGCAGTATAGACACTATATTCTGATTCAATTACATTATGCATTAAAAAGTGGTGGTTTACAGCATCCATTAGACTTGTTATTACCCTTGTGCCATACTCAATTGACCAAAGGAAAAAAGCTTTCTCCTAAGGGACATAAAAATGAAAAAGCATATTCGGTGAAATGCATTAATAAGTTCTCCCTGAGAGAAGTTGCAGTTCATTTCTTCCAGAGATAAGTATTCCTACAAAATGCATCAGAGTAAACATCATGCCTCATTACTCCCTTGTATTTGTTCAGACCTCACATATATAGGTGTAACATTGATTAATTGAAATAAATTGCAACATTCTGTGACTCAGAGTAAGTGACTCCAAAAGCTCAGGAGGGCTAACAATGACAACAACTAAAACTTGAATAGAACAAAATTTAGCAGGAAGCTAATCCAAGCCTCATCCATAATATCCAGCATCTCATTTTTCTGTTTGTCTTGAGCCTCAAAGCCATAAAAATAAAATACTGCCATTCTTAGCATTGCAATTGATGGCCATAGCCATGAGAAGATGTTTAACTTTGGTCAAACTGATGACATACTATTTGCTGTTATTACCGAATGTAAGCTGCCCGTTTTGCAGTTCACCAATTTAGCTGTCAATTTAACTCTGATCTACAATACAGCACTTTGCCATTTTCAAACAGACAAAAAACAAAACAAAACAAACACCACAAAAAAGCCCACAACTATTCCCAGACTCTATATAGGATTTTTCAGCATCATCAATCTTTAACTACCAGCCATTGCTGTGTTAAAGCAACTCTACTTGGTATTCACAATTACTGATCTCCAAATTAGATTTTAAACACTTTTAGAGTAATTCAGCCACAAGGTTAATTTTATTATTTTAAGCAGGATAGGTCATAATTGTTCATATAACCATATTTATTGAAAAATTAGCATATTTCATCAAATAATTGCATTATCCTGGTTTTCAGACAATCAACAGGAATGAGCAGGAAACTTTTTCCCAATCTTCTAAGAATTTGACATGTAAAATAATTAAAAATGAAACAAAATGTTATTTTCTATGTGTTATAACAAGGCAAAGCATGTGTTTTAAGGATCAACTGAAATATTTAATTTGGTCATTTCAAAAACTTGGACAGCTTGTTAATGCAGGGGTGGAAAATCCAATTAATTTTAAAGAATAGTGTTTTATTTTAAAATTTAACTGAGAAATAAAAAAAAAAAGAAATTATTAACAACGAATAATTCTCAAAGTAGGATCTTTTTGTGAAGTTTTCTTTTTAGTTAAGGAGGTATATTCAGGAAAAAAAATATCATTATTCTATAAGCATAAAATAAATTTACTCCTAATTCATGCCAATGACAAAATGCCTTTTTACTCTTTTGTGGCAGCTACAGATGCTTCAATTCCTTTACATTCCTATGCTTTAAAACAAAAGGCTCCAACCAAAGTCATTCTTGTTCATGAAATACAAATAATATCACTCAGGAGATAAACATTCTCCAGAACCAATTGCTTGTCACTCAGATACAGCCAACTCTTACTATGTGTCTTTGGGCATCTCTCCCCAGTTCTCTGTTCTGCCTTCACACATGGCTCATTTCAGAGCATTGAAAGCCTACTAGGTTCTGGCCATCTGTTTTCCTGGGGTACTGAATCTCTTTCAGAGGTGTTCTATAGTACATGAGACTTCTTTTCCAGTTTGCTCAGAAAAGGAAACGTCTGGCTGATGATTTCTGCCTGCTTCACAATACTGAACACTATTTGCAAACTGTAGCTATGCTGAATCAACATGCTTGTCCCTGAGTCTAAGACATGATCGTGACACTTTTTAAGTTTGCAACAAAACTCTTGTTGAGCAAGACTGCACTAAGTATAGGCTCACTCCAACAACAGGCTCCACTCAAGCAGGATCCTCTTCCCATGACCAGATCCCTGCCACACTCATAGCTCTACCCAAGTTTTTGAAGTATATCTTATTATACTCAAATAAACCAAAAAAACACACACACACATCCCCCCCCCAAAAAAAAACCCACACAGCAAAAACCAATGACTCATTTCTCACTATTGATACATAAACTGAATGCCATACATATGCATCTTGCATATGTACCATTACATATGTATCTTGTACTGTTACACATCAAGGAGTAAAGCAAACGTTCACTTATCAGGACAGCATTACTGTTGGTTTGCATTAAGCATCTGATTTCTTACCCACGTCGGTCATGTATGAAATTTGATAAGGCACTCTTATCTAATGATAGAAAATATTATAACAAAACAAAACAAAACCCCCACAAACATGGACTTTGAAGAGTTTTGTTTTCTGGTTTTGGAGGTTTTACGTGATTTTTTTGTTTGATTATTTGTTTGGTGGAAGGTAGAACTTTTAAAAAACTATTTTTTCCAGAGCATCCTTAAGAAAGTTTTTCTTACTAGCACTAGTTACCAAAAGTTTATTTTAATAAATCACTGTAAGAAGTTTGACACCAAACTTGTTCTTTCCCACGGCAATTTGCATGACATCCAACAACAGATGCCAACTTTCTATTCTTTTATGCCATTAGTTTATTGCTAGAATAAAGAAGTCCAGAATCAAATTAGAGGCAAAATAAGACTTGAAACAGGAAAGCTGAAAATTACAAAACAACCAAGCATCTATTTATTTCATACCTTCAGATAATAAAAATATAAAAATAATATTACCCTTTACATGCCTGAAGATAGCACAGAGACATTGTCTCAAGAAAGCAGCAATGCAGCATTAGGGACAAAACATAAGGAATTCAGTATGAGACATGGACTCACTGTAAGTGACCTTGTGCATCAACTGAGCAAGACCAGCACCAGGATGGGCAGCCTGTGGGTTTTTTTTTTCCTCAATACATGACTTACCATTTTTTAAACACTGTGACCCATGTTGTGCAAGATGGAGCAGGTAATCGCAGTGTTTTCTGTGGGCCTTGAAATCTATTCTGTCCACACTGGTGCAGTATCCTACAGCAGGAAACCAAATGCAACATTCTCTCACTGCTTACTGCTCATAATACTAATGGCACATGCCAAAGCTGCCACTGGTATTCCTGCTTTGCTGAACTGAAACATGAGTATGCAACAGTTAACCTGACACTACTACAAATGCTCATGTCACCTCAGACATTAAAAGGAATACTCATAAGTAGAGCATATACATGGAAACCAAAGTCAATAGCAAAATCAAAGTTCTCCTCTGATAAAAACACAAGTAAAAGGACTTGAAGTTCACATTAATTGCCACACCAGATAACAGCTTGTCCCATGCAAAGTGACTGAAATAGGATGGGAACATTAGAATAGAGAGTACATAAACTTGCAATTGCCTGTAATCTTTATTGTATTTTTTTCCTCATGGGCATTGCTCTAAATGAAATTCATTTTTCATATTATCTCATGATGGGGACAGTGGCTACAGCCTTCTATTTATTAGACAAAGATACCGTTCAAACATTACAGCTTACAAGAAAGGGAACTGGTTCTCTGGTAACTGGTCCCTTTTGTAATGTCCAGCTGTGTGAGTAGATGAATAACGCTTCCTGATCTGATGGATAACATTTCTTAGTTCTCGTTCCTTGTCCCAAAGACAAGTCTTTACAATCTAAGTGCTAAACTCCACACTACCTTCTCAGGAAGCAGGTGGTTTTTATGAATACATGACTGATCAAACATGATAAAAAAAAAAAAAAAACCCACACAACACTAAAAACAAAACACAACCTGCACAACAATAACCAAAAAATTAAAAAACCAACAACAACAAAAAAAACCAAACCAACAACAACAACCACAACACAACCAACCAAACCACCAACAGAAAACCCCAGAACTGTGAGACAAGAGGAAAAACAAGCAGAAGAGAAAAATGGATTTTTTTTTTTTATTAACATGCTATGGAACTTGTGCTTTCTCTTCCGCTCTGCTTGTAGAATTGTGTTTAAGCTAATCTTTTTGGTAAGTTGCATCAATATTGTCTTTCAAAACTGGTTCCTCCAGACATTTAAAATTCCAAACCTGCCTTGCTCTCTCAGTTCCAGCAGTATATTGATTCAAAATCCATATCTCAAAACCTGGTGATAAGGAAATCTTATTCTAATGTGAATTATACCAGCTCACTGTTCCATAGTACAGAAATTGTGCTGAGCTTTCCACACTCATATTTAACTATTCTAATGTAGAAAGCATTTACCTGTCTGTCTGCAAAACACTGGTTTTTAGCAGACCCAAATGCCTACAAAGCTTTGTGGCCCATTTAACAAAGGTACACGCTTATGACCTTTGAAATCCATCTTCCCATTTTATCCAAATTCTCGTTCAATCATTCTATAAAGCTTGAGGATGTCTTTGTATCACCTTTAACAGGAATTCAACTGATTCCATTTGCAAAAAAGCTAGACAAGACCAGGAATCTCATGGCAAAACATTTGTCTAGCATATGTTGTT
>JANHGN010005149.1:0-42767 GCA_024605025.1 Megaceryle maxima | reverse complement strand
TGAGTGCCCCATCTCAAAATTTTGAGGCTGTTGGCTGATGTCAAATCTGACTGAGAAGCAGATGTCTCAATAAAACCAAAAACAAAACAAACCCCCCCCCCAAAAAAAAAAAACAAACCCAAACAAAACTAACCAAAACAAAACACCCAAAAAAACCCCTACACTTGTAAATAAAGTAGGCATCTGGGTAGAAGAGTCAGAAGAACCCCTGCTAATATTTTCACGGATAGGAAGGTTGCAGTGCAGACTTAACCCTTATAAGCACAGGAGAATCCACACAAAGGGAGACATTCTGAAGTCTCTTATCCTAAGGAAAACATCAACAGACACATTCATCATCTTAGATACCAAAAGATCCAAGTGCAAGATGCAAATACATAAGAAACTATACAGTGAGTCAGTGGCAAAGACAGGAATAGAAACATTGCCCTGCTCTTATTTCTATATTGGGCATCGAGGGGTGAAGTGTAAGCTTATTGGAGGGGGAGGAAAGAGATACATTGGGGGAAAACACTATGTTGTGTGAAAATCAGTGTGTGTAGTGAGCTGAAAATGCTGTAAACTTTGATTTTAAGGCCTGTAGCTGTTTCTTCAATTAATCATACTTGGCACTGAATAGGAATATTAGCAAAATATCAAAATAATGTAAAAAATACTGATGGACCAGATAAAGGTCTCTCTTGTGACTCCCTAAAACTTGCAAGCTCATTCCACCCATGAAAAAATAAACTTACACTGAGAATATAGGTAAAACATATTGCAATGTATGTAATATCTCCATATTGTACACTTTTAAAATGAAATCACTGTATTCAAAATCTCTGTCCCTCCAAGAAGAGAAAGAAGGATGCTGGACAGACAGACCTATATAAGAAACCAAAATCAGTTTCCTTCTCCCTCCCCTTTCTTTCTTGTCTTAGTTTTGCAATGGAAAACTATCTCATCGTAGACTCGGTGCTTGCATATTTATAGCACATATTATGATTAAGAAGAGAAGTGATTCAGAACATAAAATTAAGCCTTAAATGGTTTGCTATGGTTGCTTTTTGAAGCTCATGCCTCTGTCTAGGTCCCTGATGTGTTAGCTGGCTGGACAGACAACTGGAGCAGGTTAAAACTCAGCACTCAATGGATGCGATGTTTCAACCTAAGCCTTAAGTTGCCTCCAAGAAGGGAACCACAGTTCTCATGTTCTCTGCTGTCATGCTGCAGTTGGCTGGAGAGAATGAACTGCCAGGAGGTTAATGACAGTGACTGTGCTTGCAAGCTGTGGGCACACTAATGCTGAGTTTCACTGATGTTATGTGATCTCTTAAAAACAGTGACTAGATTTCAGTCACATTTGGCTAGTGCCAAACATTGCTGCTTTATCAAACAAATGTAGTCCCAACAGTGGTCAATTAAACTGTTAATTTAATTTTGAGATGTTTTCCAGAGGGGAGAGCATTATTATAACCAGCTTCATGACATGCAATCATTTAATGGAACATAATCACAATATATAAAGATCTATTGAGGGACTGGTAAAAGTGATGCTCTGAATAGGTTGTTTTCTTTGCAGTCTGAAAACCCATTGACAGTATGTGAATTAGACTAAAGTGGGGGTTGTGATTACTCTTACAGCTACTTTTGAGGGATCATTTTAAACGTCTTGGAAGACAATGCCTATAAAGTAATGAAAGTGCTAAGTCCCTATGGGTAAGAATCAGGGGGAAGGCTAACGAGGCTGAAACTGTGGTGCAAGTCTGTTATAGACTGCCCAGTCAGAATAAAGAGGTGGATGAAATAGTCTATAAACAGTCAGGAGAAGTTTGATGATCGCTGTGCCTTGTAATTGGGATCATTTCTGTTTAACATCTTTATCAATGATCTTGATGAGAAGATAGAATGCACCTTCAGTAAGTTTGCAGATGACACCAAGTAGGGTGGGAGTGTTGATATGCTTGAGGGTAGGGAGGCTCTACAGAGGGACTTGGACAGACTGGATAGATGGGATGAGGTCAATTGTATAAGCTTCAACAAGGCCGAGTGCCGGATCCTGTAGTGGGGCCACAACAGCCCCATGCACAATGCTACAGGCTTGGGGAAGAGTGGCTGGAAAGCTGCCTAGCAAAAAGGGACCTAGGGGTGCTGATCAACAAGGGGGCTGAATATGAGCCAGCAGTGTGGCCAGGTAGCCAAGAAGGCCAATGGCATCCCGGCTTGTATTAAAAATAGTGTGGCCAGCAGGACCAGGGAGGTGATAGTTCCTCTGTACTCAGCACTGGTGAGGCCACACCTTGAGTCCTGTGTCTTCAGTTTTGGACATCTCAATACAAGAAAGACATTGAGGTGCTGCAGCAGGTCCAGAGAAGAGCAACTAAGCTGGTGAAGGGCATGGAGAACAAGTCTTATGAGGAGCAGCTGAGGGAACTGGGGCTATTCAGTGTGAAGAAAAGGAAGCTAAGGGGAGACCTTATCCCTCTCTACAACTACCTGAAAGGAGGTTGTAGAGAGGTAGGTGCTGATCTCTTCTCACAAGTAAATAGTGATAGAACAAGAGGGAATGGCCTCAAGCTGCCCCAGGGGAGGTTTCAAATGGACATTAGGAAAAAGTTTTTTGCTGAAAGGGTTGTCAGGCTTTAGAACAGGCTGCCCAGGGAGGTAGTTGAGTCACCATCCCTGGATGCATTTAAAAGCTGTATAGATGTGGTCCCGGGGATGGCTTAGTGGTGGACTTGGCAGAATAGGGTTAATGGTTGGACTTGATCTTAAAGGTCTTTTCCAACCTAGATGATTCTATGATTCTGTGAAAATGTCATTGAAGGAAAAAAAATGTTATATCTGAAATCAATATGATTATGTGTCTATCCATCTCTGTATAGCTAAAGAATCTATCCAATTTATTTGTGTGTGTACACTTATCGTCTTGGCTTTGTATATTATATTCAAGCTTTCAATTCCCTGTGAATTTTGTGAACTTAATCATATATTGAGACTACTGAATCCGGGATTTACTATTGAAAATTAATGACCTTTTTATTACAGAGATATGGATTAGCTGTATGATAGAATTGGAAGTCACTGAATAATTCATTGTTTCAGAAACTGTGCAGACAAGTTAATGAAAGAATAACTAAGTCAACAGCTAAGTATCAAGCACATGTTTAGTTGGTTGAGGCTTAACAGAAATAATTTGAATTTGTGATGTCCAGTAGAGAGTCCACTGTAGCTCTTCACATCACTTGAAGTTAATGAGGTTCTTATACTGATTTCACCACGAGTTGTTTAGTAAATCAGCTCTTGAGTCTGGAATACCTTTAGGGTTAAGTAAGGAAAATAAAAGTGATGTAATATTAATCTAAATTCCTTTTCTGGGAAAAGTGTCTGGCTTCTCTCCCAGATATAAAGGCCAGAGATGTCAAATTCACTTTTTGGAAAAGCCCTCCTAGTATCATGACATGATAGCTTATGAATACCAGTCTGTGTGGGTGCTGTGATGCTTTCATATGATCCAGTTTGGAAGATGGTCTCTATCTGCAATTGGGATTTCCTGTGTAAGGGCATTAGGAAAACAATAAGTACAAGCAGATGGCTTCTTACCCAGCACTTGCTGGTATCACAGCACAATGGGTACTCAGCAGTGAAAATGTTACCTCTTGCATGTATGGGCAACTAAGCAGTTAAACAGATTTCCTTGAAAGATAAAGGGAAGCATCTTAATATTTTTATCAATCTTTCATAAAGGATAATATTTAATGAATTTTAAATGACAAATAATAATTGCTATATATTCTCCCTTGTTGCTATTTTGACAAAATAAATACAGTTCTTTTATACCAGCTCAATAAGAGATGGTGGCTCTCTGCACAACCTTCGCCAGTTAGATCCTTTCCTACAATAATCAATAAGGTGTTTTATCATGGTGTTGTTGACAAATTGACTGGATGCAGGGTTTCTGTAGTAGCTGCGTATCCATTTTATAGACAGAGTGGTTCTATATTCTTCTAGTGACTGAATCATTCAAACTTTGCCAAAATTGATATGTAGCTGTATTGCAGCATGCTCCAACGTCTTCATCCTGACTGGGAACTTCATTAGAGCATGTCTTGTCTCCCTTTCTGTTGTTATTTTCTTTCACTGTGTATCTGCATGCCCAGGGAGCAATGGGGTTAGCACACATTGGAGTTTTTTGCTGCAGCTGGATCAGGACATATCTGAGTAGTATACACAAGAATATCTGCACCTAAAAGTTTGGATCTTCTCGGAGTTTCCTCAGTGTAGAGATCATGGGTGTTAGTCAAGGGCCTGACACTGGATTCTATCAGATACTGAGGCTTTTCGTTGGGACTTTACTGAGCTATCCTTTTCAATCCTATGTCATGAGTAAACCCTCCATTAGGAATGCCTGGAGACAGCACTGTAGAGCTATAATTTCAATACAGGTGCACTGTTTTCACCCTTCAGGTCTCACATAATCTGCATATTTTTGCTAACAGCCTAACTAGTTGATCTATAAGTGATTTCAGAATTCTTGGGTATGAAATCTAGACACGATGACTCTTATGCTTTTAAAATGGAAGGATTACTCAGATTTATTTTATAGCTACTCTTCAGTCTGAGAGAATGTGGGTTTTTTCACTTTTTAAAAAGATTAAGTCAAGGATAGCTGTCTTCCCACCACGTTCTCCAGTTTGGAACTGAAGTAGAGAAGACAACATTCCCCTTCCTAGGACTGCCAAAATCTTCTTTGATTATTCCCTTTATCCTCCGGTGATACAGGAAATGCACAAGTCTGTTTAGGGCCATACCAACCCTGATAATTCCTTTCTTATCCTCTGTCTGCTGTAGTTTACTATGCCTGAGGTTGTTTTCAGTAGTTTGTTTTGAAACAGGACCCCAGAATTCAAAAGGGGACTGCGCTTTGATTTAGCTATCACTGGACATTAATTATGTAGCCACACTGGGGTTTAGACAAATTGCTTTCCTGGTATCCAAAGGTATGCACTTGTTTCAACGTCTCTGTGGTTTTCTTAAGCACTAACTAGTGCTGACATAAAGGTTCTGCCTTCTTCACTATTCCATTGTTTGATCATTTTTATTAGTTTTATCACTTTATGGAAGTCTACTCTTTCACATATAAAGTGATTAGCATATGGCTAAATTATAGCTACTGTACAAAACAAAACACACCAAGTAGATTTAAGTATATTTTGGTGGGGTTTTTTTAATAACAGTTAGACTGAAAAATTTTCAAAACCACTAAAAATAAATAAGGGGATACTGAGACAGTATAGGCGGTTCAATCAACTGTCTTTTGAATTGTAACTTTAATGTGAAGAGCATGAAGGAAAACGACTAATTTGAAAGGGTTTGCTTTGCAAAGCAACATTTCATAACCGTGCATTTAATCTGAGCTATTTTACTTCAAATGTCTATTTAATCTTTTCTGTTAATGATAAATGTACACAAAGAAATGTAAAATTTCTGGACTTTTTTCCTTCAGAAAGTCAAACAAATGAGTTCAGCATTATGCCAAGAATCTAACACTTACTACTAAATAGAAAAATCATGTTTTCATTTCACTACAGTTAATGATAAAAGGAGTCTTTGTCCTTTATTTTAGTCTGATGCGTAATTCTTAGTTTAAAGGCAAAAACCATGTTTTTGAGCATTCTGCTTTGCGTGTTTTCAAGAGATCACCTTTGGTGATGGCACTTTCTGGATCAATTTCAGTAATACAGCCTGTTCTCCAGGGAAGTTCTGTGTTAATTCTGTACTGATAGGGTCATCCTGTTGTGTTTTGTTTACATACTATTGTATTGATCCTTTGATCAAGATATTATTGCTTCTGTTATTCTTCAGAACTAGCATAAGCGAGTCTCTTGGTTTTTTACTTCTGGCATTCTCAGTGGTCCAACTTTTATCAGCTCACTTGGCTCATCCCTCCCCAGCACAGTTCTAATTAGCCACTTCCACCAAAGAAGCTCTGATCAGAGACCAGGGATAGTGATTTATCACCCTTGGCCCAGTGGATTGGACCTTCCTGGAACGGTGCCAGTGACTGAACTCTAGTATTTCACTATAACCTTCCAAGGCAAATACCTTTGAGCAGGTACCCTTCCCAACTCAGACAGGGATGATTTGACAATGCCCATTGTGACATTTAGGTACAGTCCAAAATCCAGAAGGTAAAACCAAAAGTTTTAATGCCAAGGCAGCCCTGGGAGAGTGCTCTTGACTCTAAGGATCTTGAGCACCTTTCACTGGCAGCATAAAGCAGCATAAAAGCTGACTGCAATAATGGTGGGGTTGAGTTGGGTCCTGAGACACCCGTAATTTAGGAGGCAAAAAGATGGTTTTAATGCAAACTTTGCTCTCTTGCACATAGCTACATTTTTGAGTTGTACATCAGAAAAGCCAGCACTTTCTCTATTGAACAAAGCAACGTGTCCAGCTGCTCGGGTATTTTACAACAGTGGCTGACTATTTCCAGAGAGGCAGAGCACGGTAAAGAGCTGTTTGATTTTGCTTTTTAAACAGACATGCAAAATATGTTACATTGCTATATTAATCAGTACCTATGTTATTTTAACCAGTGTTTAATCTAGATTAAAGTAATCAAGATAATAGTGTGAAAAAACATCTATAATAAAGCATTGCCTATTTCAAAATGCTATCTCTGTATGCTCTAGAATATAAATGTTTCATTGACAATGCATTTATAAAATAAGCTTTAAAATTAAGATTAAAAAATCTTACATCATGCATTTCAAACAGAGAGTACACAGAACTTTGCAGAAAGAAAAAATTTCAAAATCCATTCTTACTAACTGAGGCGGCAGAACTATCACCAAATAGTATTCAGGTTCCTACAGAAATTAACAGTTTGTGGTCAACCTTTGACAAAGTGTTGTCTGCTAAATTGGGAATGTATCTCTTTGGTTTTCTTCAGGATATGCACATCTTAATTATTCAGAAAATCAATGTGTGTTTTCCTTCTTTTTTGCCCATGTCCCCAGAATGTGTAAATAGTTTTTTGAGAGAAAATGTGTGATGTTTTCAAAGGGTAGACTGCAAATGGGTTTTCTTTCTATTCAGGGCAGTGGTCAGCACTCAGAATTAAGATGTGCAATTTAATCTCTACTCAAAATGATGTAACTTCAAAGAATTTCAGACAGCCACCGCATTGCTTTTAGTGTTTTGTGTACTCTTACTTTAGAGATTTACTGAAACAGAGCCTGTCAGCAAGCTGGAAAAGCTTTCTAGCATCCAGCAGGTGTGATACACAGCCTCTGAATTTTAGTGTTTCACAAGGACTGTTTCAGTCTCTCATCTTGTTTAAAAGTCTGGATGCAGCCACTGTCAGAACTGGTTGGACTACACAGTCAGACAACATAGGGATGATGTGCAATTGTTTCTATCCTGAAGAGATGATTGCGCCACTGCCACCAGTAAGGGTTGGTGCTTGGATAACCTATGTTTGAGGAACAATTTGGTTCATAGAACATAAGCAAGGCAGAAGTGATGCCAGAAGACAGATCAAAGCCTTTTGAAGGATTCACAACCCTATATTCATGCTTCTTTCTTTGAAGGTCCCACATCCCTACAATCTCTCCAACATGTATTTTAGAACAATCTTTGGATTGCACAATAACACAAACTTTGGATAAACAAACTTTCTATTATCTAAGCTAGGTTATTAACCCATACTGGAAGCCTAATTTACTCACTGCAAGCTCATGGCTGGACTACAACATTTAAAGTAACTGGGCATTGATGTTCAAGGACACTTACAGACATGTGGGCACAACAGATAAGGTCTCCACACGCTAAACTAGCTACTTTGGAAATTGGAGAAAGTTCCTGGAACAAGTTTATGTTCTTTATCTTCAAGTCTTTCCCAGACTTCATGTTGGTAAAATCACAGTTAATAACTATTTGGTTCCTGGTCAGAAAAAAAAAATCCATCCTGCAGGAGTTGCTTGATTGCAGTCTTTGCCCTGTAAGTTCCAGTACCTGACACATATTGCCACCTAGTGCTCCATGTTTCCTCTCTAGCAAAAGCTAAGAAAATTTGTGTTCCAAATACAAAACAAATAAAAGTTCTTGTCTGTAGTATGTGTTTCTTTCCTTGTGTTAGAACATGACAAATATTAGTTGCACTGGCTCTACCTTGACTGCATGATGGTACTTTCCATGAGACACCCCAACCATTTAGTTTGGGGATAGGCCCTAAACTTTCACTGTTTCCTTGGTTTTCCATCTATGGAAACAATTGCATGGAGAAGTGGAGGCATGATATATGATTAGCTCTTAACAGCAAATCAGGATAAAATGATTTATACACTTGGAACTGAGAAATTAGAAGTGTTCCCCTGTCCCACAGTTCAGACATGGCCATTATCAGTGGCTATGCTTACAGCCACTACTTAGTGAAGTGCGGGGTTGGGACACCACAGTGATGAACGCAGCATAAAAAAGTGTATAGAATAACTCAGCAACATAAGCTTCCAGTGCTGTCTGGAAAATAGCTCAGGATATGTGTAGGATGCAACACTGTGTAACTAAGTTTCTGCATAGGAAATATGCTTTACGGGTTTTTTCTCCTTCATGCCTCATTTCTATCCATCCATTGTGCCAAATGTTGCATGTTGGTTTTATAAATAGACAAACATTTCTTAATAAATATACTTAACAAATGGTCCTAGTAAATAACACACTTAGGAAGTTTCTCCCCTTTTGCACTGCCTGTGATTAACTCCAGTCATACAGGCTATGCCTGGCTACAGCATTTCCTAAGGGACTGTCTGTCAGTTTAGTGCAGCTTAAACACAGAGCAGCCAACTGAACCTTACCCTTTCCAACCCCTCCCTGTTATTCTGTTTGCCCATGATAAAGGAGATCTGTTCTTTTAAGGATAATCTCTTCTTTACTACTGTTTAAGACCTGGTTCAGCATTCACAAGACCCACTTTGTAAATGGAGGTAGGTAACTTGCTTCCAGCTATGTATTTGTGTGTGTGCCTCACCCAGCTTCATATGTTTTGTAACCAGCAGAACTGTTGAGACTATAAAGTAATATGTCAAAAAAAAAAAAAAAAAGAAAAAAAAAAAAAAGGAACAAAAATTATTTAGCTATTTTATCCATATCACTAAGTCTGGTTCATTGCATTGCCACACTAACACCTGAGATGGCATAACAGTAGGCAGGATTAGGAAGGTGAATGCATGACCAGGAAATGGGACAGGGTACAGTTTTGCAGAATCATAGAACATTAGGGGTTGGAAGGGACCTCTGGAGATCATCAAGTCTAACCCTCCTGCCAACACAGGAATACCCAGGGCAGGCCACACAGGAACAGATCCACATGGGTCTTCAAAGTCTCCAGAGAAGGAGACACTGCAACCTCTCTGAGCAGCCTGTTCCAGGCTCTGTCACTCTCACAGGAAAGACATTTTTCCTTGAGATGGAATTTCCTGTGTTGTGCAGTGCCCAAAGACTCAACCAGTTGGGATTGGTGTTGATATTCGACATACCTGCCACTTCTTCTGGAAGATGACATGATTTATGAAGGTGAAATAGAAATGCTGTTCAAGTTTTGTCCACTTTTTGTCCACTAAGACAAGGTCTTGTCAAGCCAATTGCCAGATGTGTCTGCACTTCAGGACACATGCTAGCAGAGGGGCCACAGCATCAGTTTCCCCAGTCACCAGCTGCAATACAACTTCTCCTTTACACTGAAGCCACCAGAAGAAGATCTGAAGTTTGGCCAGTCCCACACCAGTTCATGGGACAGCAGAAAAACTGTGGCTCTGGGTTGCAGAGGTGGGAGGTACAGAACTTCAGTGCAGAGGGAATACTGGGAGAGAGACTCTACTTGTGCATGAGAGCCTACACAAAGAGATGCTAAAAACCAGGTGCTGTCTGAAGAACATCTGTGAGAGGTGGGTTTCCATCCTAGGAAGCTACATTTGAAGAAGAGCTTTGGCTTCTCCCCCACGTTGGTATGCTCCATCCTTGAACCACCACCCCTTCATGTAGTGAGCATTGCTCCTCTTCGTGCTGCAGACCTGGCTGAGAAAGCCTGGCTAGTATCTGCATCAGTATTATCACCATAAATGGGAGCACATCAAGAGGAAGCTAATGTGAAGAGATGGGCCTTAACATCATGTTCAGAACTGGCAAAGATCTCTGGTCATCCTAACCTCTTGAAGATTGAGTCCCATGGTCAAAGGGCAGTGATGCAGAAAGGCTGACCTCACTGCATTTGAGAAGTTCACCCAGGGCTCATTACTGCCAGCCTCCCTGGTGGGGAGCTGAGATGTCTCACTTGGTCATAGCATGGGGGCAGGAGACAGATGATCTTATAGAAACTTTTCCCTTCCCTGATGTCATATATTTTGTATTTCACTAATCCTGGTGCCTTCCCACCACCCCAGAGCTCCTGAATATCACAGCTTCTGCCATTTGTTCAGAGCAACACCTGCATGGGGTTTTAAACCATGAAGGAGCACTTTTTCCTTTGACCTTCCACCTTTAAAGCAACAGCCCAGCACTATCCTTGCCCCGTGCTAACTCCAAAGGTGCACCTAGGAACCACTTGGGCCAGTGCTATTGGCCCCAAATCATGTCCTGGCACTGCCTAATTCATCAATACAGCTACAGGCTGCAGGTAGCTCACAGAAGTGATGGAGCAGCTGATAACTTCAGCCCCTTTCATGTACTTCTAAGACTCAGGTCTGGTACACCCTGGTCATGTGACTGCTGGAGTATAGCTCTTGACTCGTTGGTTTTATACTGTGGCCATTGGAGAGGAGGTCTGAAGGAGGTCTAGACCAGGAGGTGTGGAGACCACAGGACTAGAAAAGAGCAGGACTAGAAAAGAGTTTGTTCACACCAACATTGTCACTGAAAAACTGTTCACTTGTTTGCTCTTACCCTGTGACAATTTCTTCAACTTTCTGTGAAAGGTTTGACAGCTTCTTTTCTGGTCATATCTCAAGAAAATAACTTATAGTAAAATTTAAGTAAAAGTTTTCAACTGACAGTAGTTCTAAGCCCAATTCAGTTCTCACTGAATTCAGAAGGAAAGACTCTTTCAAGTTTCACCTGTTTTTCTTATTTGGTTTCTCTTGACACTAGTGAACAGAATTCCAGAGTGCCCACGACCTGATGCCCAGTCTTGGTAACATTTTACCAGTCATGCTGTGTATGCATAGCAAATGTAGGTTTGGGGCAGCATAAAATCAATTGCATTATTCCTAAAAAAATTAATATTAAATTAGGTTATGAAGCAAAGAGAATGTGTTTGAAGAATGCAAAGGCAGATTCCTGTTCCCATACCCTCTAGTGTGCATTGTGACACTTTTAAAAAATTGTATTTTAGTTTAAAAATAAAAATTCAGTGTGACTTGGCAAAAAAAGAAAAGGAAAAATCCCAAGAATCCTTTTTTTTTTTCTGCTCTTGCTTTATCAGCCATTGAAGTGATTGTATTAGTATTAGTGACTCAGTGAGAAACAAGACTGAGACAGGAATTTGTGATAAAGTTGTAATCACCATGGGAGAGGACTAACAAATCTTTATCGACTACATATTAACTTTTGAAAAGTAAACAGAAAAAACCTTATAAAACACTCTCATTGCATGTGACACTAAATGTCGATAGGAAAAGTGCAAAGTAGAGTTTATCCAGTTGAATGAGCTCCCACAAAAATATTTACCACTGTAGGCTAAGACCATTCTGATATCCTGCCTGAAAATAGGAAAGGGCTGAAACTAAATATAAGTGATTCAAAATGGGCCTAATTAGCGGATTAAATAAGTAAAGGAAATGCTGTTGTTGGTCCTAGAAAAAACACAAATAGACCCAAAAGGGTGAGGTGGAGAATAACTGGCCAAAAAATTCTTAGGGAAAGAAGGGCTCAGATCTGTGCTTCATTACAGTGACTCCTCTTCCATTTCATCCACAAAACATGCCTCCAACACAGGGTTACTGCCTGCAGGAGTAAAGATCTCAATCTGAGGAATGTGAGATCCTGTGTTGCCTGTTCCTTTTCTTCTGTTTCATCTGTATCTATGCTCTGACAGCTTGCACCTGTTCCTTCAGTGGATCTCAAAGGGTGGATTTGAACAAAAGGAAAGTGAAAACTTTCAGTCTCTGTGTACACAGACCAAGGTTTCTGGCAGGCAGACAGAGCCTGTGGATCAGGTGAGTGTGTAATTGATTAGCTGAGTGGAAAGAGGAAAGTAAAAGCCTTTTGGATCATAGAAGAAGCAGATTATTTTTTTTCCCTCACTTCTATTCTATTAAGAAGTAGTGTAATTACAATTCTGTTTTGGATGTGGTAATAAATACTTCTGTTTCTGTCTTAATCTGGTTTCAGATAAGGGTGATTTCTAGGTAACTCTGTCCTTATGAGTTTGGTGATATTTAAACCAGGAATACTGGGATATGTTAGCAGTCTTTAGCTTTTTGTTATCTTGATGGTGACATCCACAGGATAACAGAAAAATCTCCACATAAGTTTTTCATCTGCATAGACCAATTTGTCAATAAAAATCTGGAAAGCCTTCTAGCCCCTAGCAAAGTAATGTCAACTATAGCTTACTGCACTGCAGGGCTCAGGGAGGTTTGGGCACTGTTTGGAACACAGCAAGCATAAGCATACACAAGCAAAGCAACACAGGTTGGATTATCTTAATACAGGTATACAACATGTTTGACCCATAAGCAGTGTCATTTAATTCTAGGACTGCAGCACAACTGGGACTGTGCTAAGGAGAAGCTTGCATTGTGCAGGAGTCTGCAAAACATAATCTCTCTGAACGCCTTAATTAATTGTTAGTTATACTCTGCAGCAAGACCTTTGTATTACAAGTGCAAACTGTTGTTAGTGGGGTGCAAAGATGTTCTTGCCAAAGTAGCATTTCCAACAGAATGAGAGCCTCTGGAATCAATTGCCAAAGAGCACAACTATATTGCAAGTGGAGGAACATTTGAGGTTTTGGCAGCCCTAGGGTACAGTTCTTCCTATATATTGATTTGAGGAAGCCATTCCATATTTTAATTACAGAAGTAATGAAACAGCACTGGGAAACCACCAAGTACATATTGTTATGTGTGTAATTACTAAATATGCATTTCAGTTATGAGCATTGGTTGCTCATTGAAAAGGAGAATCTAGTGATGGGTTTTGTCTTACTTTTTGTACTGTTTGTTGGTTTGGCTTATTTTTTTACAGAATAGTGTTGTTTCTGAGCACTTGGGAATGAATGATAAATTGACAGTTTCCTTGTTCATAATTTCCAGAATTGCGGAGAGTGTCTGATTTGTGAGCTGCACACGGGAATTGGAGATGAGAACTTGCATAAGACCACAAGAAAAGTCATTCCCATCAGATTAAGGGTCTGCTTTGTGCAGTATCCTGCCTCTAAATCAGAGGCTGGGTGTCTCTTACCACTGCTAGGAAAATATCTGAATCTCCCTGGGAGCACAAGCAGCTCCACTTCACTGGCCTAAACTTTGAAACAATGGATAAGAGCCCCTGAAACCTCTTGGAGCAGTGGCATGCTCTGTACTGACTGTACCTTGCTGGATCTCTCAGTGAAGCACTTGCCCTCTTTCCCCTTGAATCTCCATAAATGCTTTGCCTCCATAGCACCTAACCCCCACACTTTCCCTCTCACTCCTTCCTGGGAGACTGCCCTTGCTTGCATGTTGCCTGTGGTCTCCTTCTATAGACAACCCAGATGGGCTTGTGAGATTCATTTCAAGAGAGCTAACTAGCCCTTTAGAGAAGTTACTGCTCCATTGCCTGTAGAGGGGACCAGGACAAATGCTTAGAAATAGGGAAGATGAGCCTGGAATTTAGACTCTCCATCTCTTGGCCTCCGTACTGCAGTTCCCTGAAGTCCTTGCACAGCAGATCTAAGGAAAAGTAAGTATAGCTCCCTACGCTGTAGGAAATTACTTTAATGACACAGAAGCAGATCACCTCTCTCTAAATTATTTGCTATTCTTTTCCTTGAACAAACATAAATACAGGAGAGAGGAAGACTGGCCAGAGCTTAGGCTACTGTATTTATTGTGGTAGATAGCCCCGGCCATAACAGTTGTCATGGCTTTGGAGTCAATAGGGGCATTCTCTTTCCTTCCCACTACCAGACTGTTACATAAAGAAAATGATTTTTAACAGCTTCAGGCTTAGCACTTTCAGTAGCCATTCTGATGTTAAATGTTTCTGGTTTATTAGGTTTTGTGTGCAGACATTCAAAATAAAATCTGCACTATCTTCTCCTAAGACAACTTTGGTGTTTACTTTTCTTAGATCAATTTTCTCAAGTTTTATTCAATATCTCAGCTGGTTGGCATTTCACTGGGATGTATTAATGCTAAGGCTAATCAAAAAAATCACAGCTCTCCAGCCCTGAAGAGGAAAGATTTATGGCAAAGGCATGCTCTTGGAGAGCCTTTACTAGCATTTGATGAGCAGTCTAGGTAAAAATACAGTGCTAAAAGACTTAAAGAATGTTTATGGCAATACTGGTTTGCAGACTTTGTGATCTAAATTCACTATGCTAAAATGATGGTCAAGAGAATTGTAGTCGTGATGGTCAAGAGAATTGTAGTTGCAGCCCTTGTTTTTGTGGTAGAGAGAAGTTCTGACAGATCTTTGAACTTAGATACTTTTGCCTAAGGTGCTAAACATCTGAGGTTTTTAAAATTTCACACTAGACCTGAGCCCCCATGCAGATGTCAGTCTGGTGGGGAAAGCAAAACACCACTTTCTGTATTTCAGCAACAGGTTCTTATTCCTAAATTAATGTCTTACAATTTTCTCCATACTGCCAGTAGCAGTCTAGTTCTGCAAGGACCACACACCAAAGTATGCAGAGTTCCCAAACACGTGTTTTTAGCCCTGCTTGCAGTAGAGCTTGTCATAAACCTTTGCAAGATTAGATCCTTTGCCTGTGTTCACAGCCTCCTTGAAAACAATTGCCTGGCTTATGTTATTGCAGGATATTCCTTATGCTTTAAACTTGGGAGTAAAAAATGGTCTGTATCACTAAAATCTGTAATTGAATGGAAATGGAAAAAAGAGCTGAAACTAATGACCTAGACTGGTGTTAATTATATAAGAATGTGTAACATTTCCTAAGTATTAAGACCTTTGCAAGGGTGCAGTTATAAAGAGGGGCTATTCCTAATGAAGGATGTCATTGACAGGTCAGCTGTCAAAACCAAAGTTCTCTGTTGCTGGTACATTTAACAACCAAGAAGGTTGTCTCAGGCATCAAGTTGGGGTCACTGTAGCACACTATAAATCTCTAGAACAAGAGGCAGGGTTGCAGTTTGTGCAAAACTTAAGTAAGGATTATTGAAAAGCCTGACTTGCTTCTTACAAGATACTTACTTTTGGCACAAATTCTACATGTGTTATTTATTTGTACGCTGTCTCAGTGAGGACTTGTTTTGCTGAAAATTGTACATACTGCTTGTAATATGAAATAATGAATCCAGAGAGGATTGCTTCCTTTCTCTTTCAATGACTAACAGTGAGAACAAGGTAGCCAGATTCCTCTCACTTGGCTCGTTTCATAGGTATTCTCTTACTACTAACCCAAAACTAGCATAACAGAAGTGACAGATACTGCTCTCTTCTTTTTGACATCCAAAATGCCTGGAGTATCTTCTCCATAGATGAGATATGTTATAAATTGAGATAGAGGCTTTGTTACTTCAGGAAAGCTTTTAGCTAAAGAACAAGAACTCGGCTTCACTTTTCTGTAATGTGACTCACTTTCTTCACAGACTATTATTTGATAAAGTTGCCTCCTTAGGGTCACCTCAGAGAGATAGGAGCACAAAGGATCTTATTACATGCAAATTGCCCGATTAGTTTGGGAACAGTACAAAATCACTGCATAATGAGTTATTCACAATACTCAACTTAGCAGCTATCTTCTTTTCACAAATAAATGATGCGGTTTCTCATGTGAATATGTCTAAAACATTGGATATGAAGGATCTCATTATCAAATCAGAACTATAGTACAAACAATGTCAATTTTAACAGTATCAGGCAAGAGCAGTTACTATATGGTGTGGTTAGGGTAGAATCTTGTGTTGTCATTTCTTCAATGCTGAGGTGAAGATAAGAGGTCAGTCATTCTCAACCTCCAGCTACAGTTTAACTCGTTTTCACTTGTGATTCAATTGTTTGCGTGGCCTGCCCTAAAATGAATCAATGAAATTATGTGGGATTTTGATTTTCTAAACCAGATGATTTCACAGATCTGTTGTAATACTGTAATGTGGGACTGCACTCTCGCAAGACTCAAAATGTGTTCATTCACTCCAGTCCTTTCAGCAACCTTGCTCTTACAATTCCTGGATTCTATAACCACCTATCTGCTGTTTATTCCCCATTTCTTCACCGTGGATTGCTGACAACCCTCTACAGACTCCAGACTACCTGCTCATCCTAATGAGAATGACCTTCTAACAAGAAACTAGTTGCCAGGGAAAGCATACACTTTTCTGGCAATTATTTCCTTGCCTTTTCAGATCCTTGCCTCAAAGCTGTTACATTACCAGCTATGTGTGAATGTTATAATACATATAACCCTGCTAATCACATCTTTAATTCTTTAGTTCATTCAAATATTCCTTGGGATCGAGGATTTCTGGAAAACACAGAGCTTCAAAACTCCAAAGCTCTAAACTCCATCCTACAGGAGTGAGTAGAAGTACAAAATAGTATTTGGAAATATGTTTTGTTTTAATATTAATATGAAGATATTACATAATATTATAACAGTAAATAGTTTTATATAATTACTATTCAAATATTAATCTAAGATTAATAATAAGATTAAGATCTACCTGTATAGCAAGTCCTAGAGGTGGAAATCAATGCAAATTGAACCAAATGTTTTTATTTTGTGCAGAACAACCTGCTATCCTTTGGAATTTCTGGCATAATTACCAACTATTCCAGCTGCATTGACTGAACTAAATTCACCCTAAGACAATCCTGTGTTACTAACTCAGTGCCAGTCTTCATTTTGCTTAGCTTGTTTAATATCTGGGTCTGTTTTGCAGGTCTGGTATTAATGAAATCACAGGGGTCTATTCAAGAGTGACACATTCAAGAGTGATACAGCATCCCAGGCAAACAGCAAACACAGTTGAAAATGAGAACAAACACTCTAGATTTTTGTGCGTTTCCTTAAACCTAAAATCCTCACTGGTGAAGGCAAAGAGAGTCTCTATAGTGCCCAGGATGCATGTTGACCCAGTAGGCATGGTGATCAGTGCCTGAAATGACCTGGATCACCATGGAGAACAGAAGCCCTAGAATCTCAAGTTTCCATAAAAAGCTTAATTAAAAAACTCTAGTTAACCAGAAAGCTTAATTAGTTCATCTTTGCTAATGGTTTGTTTTGAGCAAAATAGTTTACAAAGTGCTCCCACAAGCAGTTCAGCTGGCATGTGGATAGGTAATCCTGGCAACCTTCACTGGGCATTTTTGCAAGCAGCTGAGGCAAATGGTCCTTTACCTAGTACAGCTGTGGCTGGATGAGGCTGCCTGCCTGCTATCAAGGCAAAACAAAACAAAATCAGATTTGTTTTTTCCTCCAACCCCTGGGATCCCAAGTATTTGCCAGCTCTCAAGTCAAAGGGGTGAGGTCAGACTTGCTTGTTAACATGTACAAGAGCCAGTGCTGCATGCCTGACCTCAGCAGTACAGCTACAAGTTGACAAGAAGAGGGAAACAGAAAACAACAACAACAACAACAAAACCAAACAAAACCAAACAAAAAAACACAAACAAAAAAACCCAAACAAACAAACAAACAAAAACACATCAAAAAACCCACAAAAAAACCAACCAACCAAAACAAAAAAATCCCAAACCAAACCAAAAAACAAACAAAAAACCCCCCAAAACCACACAATTTTTTTACTAAAGCAAAGCATGGTAGGCTTTATATTGCAAAGTCCTAATAAGAAGTCATAATACAACAAGATGCATCAACTCTTTATTTAGGTGAAGATGCCCAGATTAAACCTTTCTTTATAAAATGCCCACCATTTTTGAGGGAAAAAAACCAACCCCCCAACAGAACATTACGAGTATGGGTGTTTCCCCCCTTCCATGTGGTGGGTGAGGCCTCTCCCTCTGGGCATGCCTTATTTGCCTGCCTTTAAAAGCAAGGAGGTCCACCTTGCTGCAGGACCTTTGAAGCTGAGGTTACCAAATGGAGGACTTCTCTGCTCAAGGGTTTCCAAGAGATCGGCACATCCCTTGTTACCACCCGTGAGTATTTACTGTAGAAATATGAAAGTAATTGGTTGGGTTGAGGCGCTACCTTTAGCACTTACCTAGGATGAGTGGCAGGCAGCCTACTAGACTGTGCATGTGGCCTATGTTATTACTGCTTCTCCAGGGACTTGAAGCCCCTTTGCTTTTTGGTTTGCCTGGACTTTTGGCCTTGCTCCTTCTCTAGGCAAAGGGGACAGTAATAACCTGGTTTTTTTTCCTCTGAGAGATATGATAGGAAACACAGGTGCTCAGACCTGCCTTCCTGCATGTCCTCCATCCACCTCTGTGTCAACCTGAGGAGTTTTGAGATCCCGTCACTGGATTCACTCCCTGATTTCAAGGCGCCTATCCAGTTTTTCTTTTCTCCCTCTCTTGTTCCCCTCAAAAGCTCAAGTACGTCCTATCTCCTCAAAAAAGAGCCACGGCCAGGCCCAGGTGCTACCACCGTGCCCGGCCCGTCCTCCGCGGCCACCAGAGCCGCATGTGGGGTTGCGGGCCAGAGGGCTCGCCACTGGTGATGTCCCGGGCAGAGTAGCGGTCGCGGGACCGGCGGCCCCGTGCCCAGCCCGAGGCTCCGCCCTCGCCTCCGCCCCCCTCCCCTCCTGGGCGACGCCCTGGAGCGGCTCGCGGGTGAAGAGTGACAGGGAGGCTCCGCTGCAGATAGCTCCGGTGGCGCCTGGCCCGCAGGGAAACCTGGGCCGGATCTCCGTAGGTCCTTCACCGTCCTCCGAGCACATACCCCCGCCCAAGGCCCGGGATTGCCCTTCCCGGGCGCCCCTGTCGTGCCGCTGCTACTGCGCTCCCCATGGACACCCGCCGTCCGTGCGGTACTGCCGCCTTCCCCGTCCCGCCTCAGCTTCCGTAAGCGCACCCTAGCCTATGGTACCAGGCGTCCCTCGCAACACGCTCGCCGCTGTTAAACGCGTTTAATTACTGTTATTCGTTAAGAAAAAAACCCGTCAAAAGTGAAACTCCTGAACGCCCTGTGTGCGCTCTCCGTAAGCCCCAGTATTCTCTGCCTGCCGCCTTGGGGCTGCGGGTGGAGTGCGGCACCCCCCTGTGCCGCCGTGCCGGGAGGGATGTTGGTGTGGTCCGTGGGTGCGCACGGTAGGGCAGGCGACCACGGGGCGCCCGTGCGGGTCTGCCCCGTCACCGGCCCTCGGCGCGGGTGGAAGGGGAGTGCCCGAAGCCTGGGAGGTGGTGGGGCAGGCGAAGGGTCCTGCAGTCTTGTGTAGCCGCAGCAGGAGCGGGCAGGCCGCGAGGCCTAGAGCGCTGGCCCAGGGGGCGGGTGTCAGTTCGGCTCTGAGGGAGGGAGGAGACGGCCGGGCCGGGCTGTTCTGGGGCGGAGGCGCGCGGCAGCGGAGTGCAGTAGATGCTGCGCGCAGCGAGCCTTTAGCTGGAATACGGTAACGGGGGGAGCGGCCTCCAAGGCGCATCTCCGGCGGGGAAGATCCTGTCTCGTTGGCATCTCTGCGGCCCCGGATGTAGTTGCGCGAGGCGGGCGGGCCTTCTATGGTGGCTTTCCGGGGGGAAGGGCCGCCGCTGGCGCCGCGCGCCTGCGTGAGCCGGGCCCGCTGCCCCCCCCCCCGAGGACGCTGCCGGACGCGGTGAGCGGCGCCGGCTGCAGCGCTCGCGGCGCCGACGGTGCGGAGGAAAGCGCACGCTCTGCTCCGCCCCCCTCGGCCCCCGCCGCGTCGGGGGGGGCCGCGTCCCCGCCCCGCTGCGCCGCTGGCATCCCCGGGACTCCAGGGCGGCAAATGGTGGGGCCGGACGATGCCGGAGCTCCGGGCGGCGCAGCCGTGCTTCCCGCGGGCCGGCAGGAGGCGGCGGCGGAGGAGACGGAGGAGGAGGAGGACGGGGAGCGGGATGGAAGCCGGGTCTTGAGCCGGAGGAGCGGCGGGCCGGGGCAGGAGCGGCTGCTGCAGCGGTACCTGGCGGTGCTCGGCCCCGCCGCCGCGGCGGCTGGCAAGTGCTGCCCGGAGAAGCCCGCCAACGGGGCTGCCTACACCGTGGGCCCCCGCGGGAGGATGACCAATGGGGACGTCGGCTTCCTGCTGCTGCCGCCGGCGCCGCCGGAGGAGCCGCCGCCGTCTCGGGCAGGACGGGCCGAGACAGGGCGGGATGAGCCGGGGCCGGGGGAGGAGGAAGCGAAACTGCAGAACGGGGGCTTATTCCCCTGCTCTTCTGGCCCGGGTGGTGGTGGTTGTGGCGGCGTCCCCACGGGAACCGCCTTGGAAGAGCCGCTGAGGAGCTGCCGGCTACGGAGCGAAGCGGAGCGGCGCGGGGGGTCGGCGGCGGCTGGCAGCCCCCCGCCGCCCCTCAGCCCAGGGGACGACGCTGGTAGCCGGGCGCAGGCCGCCCCTGGCGTGCGGACCTCCCGGGGCCGGGCGGAGCCCGCTGCCCTGCCCCTGGCGCCCCTCGGCTTCACGGACGTGAACCTGAACTCCCGCAACACCTACGAGGTGAGCCGCCGCCGCAGCGCCCCGGAGCACCTGCCTCACGGAGGGACGGCGCCTGCGGCCCCGGCGCCGCCGCAGGAGCCGGTGGAGAGGGCCCGGTGGGCCGGGATCGCCGGCGCCGGCAGCAGCTTTGCCGAGTTCTTCACCAGGTAAAGGAGCAGGTGGCAGGGCCCGTACCGGCGCTCCCGACGGTGTCTGGCCTTGAGCCGGCGGTGAGGGGGCTGCCCCGCGGGGCGCGGGTGGGCTGGGTGTGCCTGAGCCGGTTGCCTGAAGGACCATGTCTCGGGTCATCAGTGTCTTGCTGATGGTTGGATGATGGGCGATTCCTACCCCGACGGGCTCTTATGTCACCAAGTTAATATGCTATAGCGAGAAAGAGGCTTTGCGTTGGCTGTGAGGGTAATACGATAAATATACTCTAGCTGTTATAAACTACAGGGACTTAAAACTGGAATTTGCTTCTCGAGTCAGAGCGTTTTTCTCTCGGAATGATCATAGTGATACTGATTAAACTGCTTGGGGAATAAGGTGAAAACTTGGTATTGGAAGCTGTTTTGGGGTGATTCTGAGAATCATCAAGAAAGTTGCAGAGGATTATAAAGCTTCTGTTACTCGTTGACAGTGTAGATACAGTTTGTTTATTCTGAAGTGTGGTGTGGAAAAGCTTCAAGGGCTAGGCTTTGTGGTCAGATTAATTTGGCTTCTGCTAAGTTTCTAGCAGAACCCCAAAACATCAGGACATCCAGCTTCATTACTTGGGGACTCTGTAGCATCAGTCCCTCTTTAACATGCTACACGGGAGATGCATCTTGACTATAAAACTTTATAGTATGTTCTGTGTTACTTTTCTTATGTTTAAGAAGAGGAGTTTAATTTTCAAATTTCTAACAGCTTTTATTCCCCAGAACTCTGGGGTTATAGTTACTGTATGACAGTTGCTTTGCTAGCACAGTGGGTCTCTGAGTGTTTTGAGAAGACAGAATAAGATTAAATCTATTAACTGAAGAACTGATACAGAAGAGGAGACATTTGATCTTTGGTCTGGTTGAGCAATATTGGATTTGGAGATTTTTCCCTTCATATCTGCTGATACATTTGTAAAAAGATCTACAAATAAACCCCACCTTTACTGTGTTTTTTGTTGTGGTGTTTTTTTTTGTTTTTTTTTTTGGTTAAAAAAAACCCAAAAAACACCACCAAAAAAAAAACCCAAAAAACCCCAAACTTCTTGTCCTTGATAGATTTGTTTATAGATAAAGTAATTACTAGAGTTTGTAGTTTCAGTGCTTAGAAAAGTGGTAATAAAACTTTCATCTTTTTCTTTTTGAGTAGTTAGTTAGGTCTTATCTTCTGAACTCTAAAAGCTTAGACTTCCCACTTTTATCTTTTTTTTTTTAAACTGCTCAGATTCATTTAAACCTGACAGTTGTCATTGTAAGTAGATTTTTCCCTAGCTCTTAGAAAGAAGAATACCTTGGCTCTCAGAAATGAGAATTCAAGTTGTATAGAAATTCTCCTATGATTGAATGTTGGTAGCAACTACACCTTCTTGTGAAGCTTCTCAACAGATGGTTGCTTGTATTTTTGAATGAGGCATAAATGATGTTGCTGTCCAAAGTTGTATTGAGTGTCCATGTTCTATATCAGAAGTACTTGCTAAGAGAGAACAACTCGTTTTGTCAGAATGTGTACCTACTCCCACAGTGTATGAGAAAAGGTACTGGATTTGCTAAGCACTGGTAGTTCAGCAACCTGGAGCATCTTATATAGGATGTTTCATGCTTGGAATGCTCTTTGTCTAGTTTACAAACTGCCAAAATTTGGTAGCTCCCATTGTTTTTTCTAATAGTCATAATTACATGGAAGTATTTTTTAGAAGGTGGACATTTCTTGCTGTTATTTAAAAGAGAACGCAAAGGAGAATTCCTGCTGCCTTCAGTGTGAAAGCTTCATTGTTTTAATTGCCTGGTCAACTGTTTGGTCATGGCAGATCTGGGTTAGGAGGCTGCTGTTTCCAGCTGCTTCTTCCCAGCTCTTCTGTTATCAGACTTGCCTGCTTTGCAGTCCTTTAAAATTGTCCATATCAATTGTCTGTCTTCATTTCACTGAACTGGAGGAGAAGCTGATGAGGTGAGATAGGGGAAAAAGCGAGCAGCTGCCAACAGCAGCATCTTGCCCAAGCTTTGCAACAGGAAAAGTGGCTTTGCCCTCGATAGTGTCTCTTACAGTTGGTCTAAGATCATGGGAAAATTTACATCAGTGATTTAAAACTGTTTTTTTTTTTTTTTCCAGGTAAGAATTAGGTGTAATTTTTGGCCCTGGGATCTTCAATTGTATTTGTGCCAAATTATTAAGCCTGTCAAATCAATGCTAATAACTTCTAACTGAAAAATAATTGGTTTTGCTATCTTTTTGTTCTACCTCTTTGTTTCTCTCAGCATGTGAAGTGGGATGCCTCAAGTCAATCAGAGGTATGTGGAGCAGAGTGCCGTTGCAAGGAAAATTGCATGACTATGGTCACTTGTCTCCACTGTGCTACTGTTATGGTCAGAGCATTAAGTGGCTTCTTGAAAGTCAGCTGTCACTGCTTTGTACTCCTGTGTATAATGCATAATACAATCATATATAGGCACTGTTCTTGTGATTTGTGGTCTTACATAGCAGCTTACAAGTGCAACGCTCTTCTTCTTGGGTTATTGGATCACTTTTGGGTAGCCCCAGTGGATTGCTGTTGGGTACAGAATGGTTCAGCGGGTGGGAATGTTGCGTGGACAGTAGGATTAAAGCCATGATGATTACTTTGATTGCAGTATTCTTTATTCCCTGAAGCAGCACATACAGAGCAGAACATTAAACCAAAAAGGGCAAGCAGCAGCAAGTATTCCAGGGCTGAGATTAAGCCATAGTGATTCTGAAGCTCTTCTCGAGATTAATTCTACTTCATAATTCTCCATGTTATGTACCAGGCATCTTCTCAGCTTTTGTAGATATTGCTCCTTTCTGAATTGTGTATTTACTAGATCAATTTAGGTATCTGATAGCTGGAAAAGTTTCTCATTGCTGAATTCAAAGCTTACTGTTGACAACAGCAGTGATAATTCCTTTCTTGTGGTAAAGCACCATTTTCCCAAATACAATACAGAATTTATCTAACAAGTGTTCCTGATAAAAAGAGCTTAATTCATTACTGCCACTTCTCTTAGGTCTTTAGGATGTCTGTGAGCAATAGGTGTAAGGGGTTTTGAATATACTTGGTAGTAGGCACACATTCGCTTGGGGAGATGATGGAAACTTGAAGGGAGTCAGTACTTGTAGGAACAAAGAATCGAGAAATCAATGAATCCCACATCATTTTGTCTTTGTTTTGTAAACACAGTTCTGTGGTTCAGTAAGTCGGTAGTTCTTCAAAAGCTGCTAATCTTGCTTCTACAAATGTCCTTGACAGAGACTGTGGAGGATTGCAAAGAGGTTCACTTCACTGAGTATTGTCACTTGTGTGCATAGTAATGTCTCTAGAGCTGTAGTTTGTATTTCAATTTATTACCAAGCAGCACTTGCAGGTCTTCGAGCTATATGGGCATATACCTAGTCTACAGTTGCATTTTGTGAATGTTTTATACCAGAATCAGTGTTTCTCTTTGTATACAGAGCTTTTCTGTTTCATTAACCAACATGAAACTACTGTACATTTATGGGGAAGAAGCCTGTTTTGTGGGGTTTTGGTCAAAAATGAGAGTCAAGTGGGGAGTGAGCTGTCCTAGTTGTGACAGATCTAAACCTTCTGTTTGTGTAAGGATCAAAGAATAGACTGAAGGTGCTTCACGGTGCTTAATTTATATTCCTGTATTGTGTGTGCCTATATCTTCATCAGTTCTTGATGACATCCTGAAAGACTTGTGTGTTTATTTTTGATTTTGAGGTTGCTTTTTTTCCCCGGTACAGAAAAAAAAAAAAAAGGGTACATGTGCCTCTTAGAGGTCAAGAACATACGCTGACAATATATTGGAAATATAATTGAAGAGCTAAGGGAATAGACCAAAGCTGCCCCTCTTGCTATGAAATTATGAGGACACCCTTTTGTCTCTGTCAGACCTAGTGTTTTGGGTTTTTTTGTTGCTGTTGTTTCTCTAAGCAATCTAGTAACTTCAGTCAACATGCAGATACTTATGATTGATTTGAATTAAAGCTGACTGGAGAAAGTAAGCAAGAACACCAGGACCCAAATCTGTGACTAACTTCAAGCAGTATTCTTTTTTCCTGAGTTAGAGACATAATTAAATTGATATAAATAGGAAAAAGCATTCATATTATCAAAATGAGAAGCTTCTCTGTAGATTCTTCATTTACTGTTTGCTAAGAGTTAGTTATTTTATAAAGCTGTGTTGACATGTTGGCCAGTTTCTGACTTTCAGTCATATGAACAACAAATGGCAATTTAAATAATCTCGATGTAAAACAAACTGTAGCAAACTTTGAAGATTAATGCTCAGTGTGCTATTTTTTTTGGCTCTCAACTTATAAATAACTGTGTACATAGGAAAATTTACCAAAATGATCTTGACCTTTTTATAAATAAAAGGTTTATGAGATATTTCTGTGCACCCAAAGTTTGTCACAAGTGCAGATCCCACTGCAGCAAATTAAATCAGTATGACAATAGCCTTGTTTTTATTGGTGAACCAGTTCCATGCAGCTCCTGAAAATAGCTGAGTCCTTGAGGTCTATGAGTTGAAAATGCCCATTTGAGAAAGTTTCACTCCCAAGCCTCACAATGTATATGTTTGAAAGAGTTTTGTGTTTCTGAAAAACATTAGCAATGGGTGTTTCACCGTAAGTATATAAGGTACTGTGCACCCATGTTACCATTTGGCTAGGATGTCTGTTGAGTAGCAAACCAAAGTTAAATTCCAGGAAGCAAGTGGAATTGTGTGCTGATTTAACTCTGGATAGGCATCAGATTGCTACATTGCTCTGTCTGCAGCCTGTCTTCAACCCCCCTACCCCACTAAAAAAACTAAATAGATGTTACTTCTAAGACCCTAGGGCCATTTGTGTAATCTTCATCAATTTAAACTACCTGAAGTATTATTGGCAATTTCATCGCTCTCCTTGGTAGACAGTATAATATTCTACATTGGTATGGATATTAGCACTGGGAGTCTCATAATCCTAATAGAATTTCTTCCCTGAAGTAAGTTCTCCTTAAACTAATGCTGTAGTTTTTTGTGGGGGTTTCATGTGTGGTGTTTTTTCAAGCCAAATGGCTGAAATTGCTGTTTAGTGTGCAACAGAGTGTTGGAGTTGTAGCTTTTTTTGCTAATGGGTTTTTAATAGAGGTGTTTAAACATAACCTGAAAGTATCTTCATCCCTCCTTCACTTCACAGAAGATCTTTTTAATTCCTTGTTCTCTTCTGCTTATATTGTCACAGAATTTCTTACAAAATCATTATATTTGAGAGTAGTGTGACAAAGTGAATGGGACTTCTATTCTCAATAGGCTGTGTCTAAAAGAAGAATATTTTATATGGAGAGAAGCAACCAAAGGAGGCTGCTTTATTCACAGCTGGCCTCTAAGAAAATAATAGTCTTATGCTTTTGCTCTCCTGGCTGTTCATGTATTCATTAAGTTATTTTGTCTATATTGCTAAAGAATGAAAAAGGAGTTTAGAGGTTTTGATCATGTGGATACAAAAATTGTGATTCTTCGCTTATGAGATGTTTATGATGTCAATGTTTTTTTCATGCCTTAATAGTCTTGTTCGTTGTTCATCTGGGAAGAGACTAGGTTTGTTAGCCTGGGTGGTAGGCATTGCTTTAAGCTTCTCAGGCTCAGGCTGTGCTTTGCTTCTCAGCCTTTTTTTATTCCAGCTTTCTAAGGAAGTGAAGCTTAGGCAGTTACTGCCTGACCTCTCTAATATGTAGCCTGTTAGCCAGGTTCAGTCAAACTTCTCTGAGATCGAGAGGAGTCAAATATAAAAATCTTAGAGGTTTTTGAATGAAGACTGAGCATGAGGAGAGCCTGCGAAAGAGAGACAGACTGCTAATTTGTCTCTGGGTTTGCAGAAGCCAGTCAACTGTGCAAACCACCTGCAGAGCATATTGCTTCTGGCCTGTCATTGAGGTAGCTGTGTGTGAGGTGGATGGATGTTGTGTGGGTGAACTTATGACTTCAATTATTTTAAACTAGTTTTAATGGTCATAGATGAGTTTAACCGTTCAGAACTTCTGAGATCCAAACACTCCGACTGGTGTTTTTGTAAATTCCTTTCCTGCTTTGTTACCTCCTGACTGAAAATAATACCTGTAGTCTATGGGAAGAAGCTCTTTTCAGTTTTTCTCCATCCTTCTCCAAAGTACTACTTTATTAAGAAGAAATTACATTCAATTTCCATTGTTATATTGGGAACTTTTATTTAATATGGACTTGGGTAAATTAAAGTCTCTCTTGATCATGTAGTATAGTAAAAGCTGCCTTGTTGACACCCCTTGTCTAGGGCAGTTCTGTTGATCTAAAATTTCCTGAAGGCCAGCTATAGAAGCAGGCAAACTAAGTGGTTGTCTAGAAGGAGAAAAGACACCAGAGATACAAACAAAACATCTCTGGCCTTTCTGCTTCTGCTGGAGCCACAGAAATGTAGGCTTGATGTTGCTGCCTCTGTCACTGAGGTCTGTTTTGATGTGCTGAGGAGGATGCTGTGGGATAAGGGTGTACTTCACACATCTCACTTGTGCTCCAAGAACAGCAGAGTTGTTAATGTCAGATCCTCTGCTTTCTGTAGCAGGAGAAGCTTGGTCCTTGTTGGATCTCGGAGCCAGCAAAGCTCAGTCCTATCTGTATTGCTTCCATTGCCTAATGCATGTGTTAGTGTAGGATCTTACCTATCTTGCTGCTGGGAAGTAATGAAGCTGGTTCTATGCTGGATGCCAGAATGCTTTAAAAGACCAAACAAACCATGAACTGCCAAAGGTATTTGGGTGGTTTGTAGCTATGAAATGGGAAGCAGTGCAGATTTCAGAGCACAAAGTATCTCTAGCTTTTTGTTGTAAACTCGAGGTGTTTTGCAAGTTGCTTGCCATTCCTCATATCCTGCAGGCAGCTGAGTGATATACTGGGGAATTTCTTCCTTGCTTTATAAAACTCAAAGACATCGGACAAAAGTGAAAGGAATCAGGCTCTTGCATATTAACATCAGCTAACGGATCAGAACCAGATTCTTGTGTTTTATCATATTTCTGCAATTTATCACTGAAGCAGTGACAAAATATATTGTGAATTACTAACCACAGCAGAAACCTGATATACCGAGTGGCTACAAAATTAGTACAGTAGCACTACGTTACACAACTGAGTAGCTGATGGTCACTCTGAGACTAGAAGAGAAAAATATTAACCGAGGCTTAATCAGGCTGGTTGAACTAGTAAGCATTGCCATCTCCTGGGACAGTCCTTAAAATAAAAGACTGACCTGTGTTTGAAGTTCATAGACCTATAGGCTGTGTTAAAGGCTGGAAGTCTTTCTCACCTTTGTCTTGAAAATGTATCTTGTATAGGCATATTTGGACTATAGGTACAGTGACTGCCCTGATAAAGCTGGTGACTTTTGCCTTAACTGCGAGTGAGTCACTACTAGAACAGTTCTAAGTAGTTTGCTTCATTAGTTTGTACTTTGGTGAGCTGACTGAAGAATTTGCTGTTGTCAGGAAACAAAAGGAATGTCTCTTTTTTTTCCCTGCTTCTGGTATTTATTTGATCCTCTGTGAGCTGCTGTAGCTTGTTAAGCTGTGGAGTGAAAAAATGTGGATGGTTTTCTGTGGGATTAGTGAGCTGAATTGACTTGCAGGTATGGAGAGTCTCAGAGCTGATGCAGCAAAGGGAGCGCAGGGCATTACTGCCGCAAGGAAACGAAGCGGGCTTCCCTTTATTGGAGCTGAAACAGCTTCGCCATTATGTGTGCTGGGTGAAGGAAGGGGTCTTGGTCCCAAAACAGTCCTCTAGCACTGTTTTCTTTAGAGCATGTTGCTGGTTAACCAGCTGTGGCTTTGCTGGAGTAGTATTCCTGGCCATGCAAGAAATAGCAGGACATCTGTAGTCAACCAGTAGAAATTCTCCACTTCTTGCAGCTGTGATCTAGGATTTTGGTTTAGATTCTGTGGGCAAGTGACATTTGATTATTATTACAGAAGATTGACCATAGTGTAGTGTGAAAATAGCTGCTGAATAATAACTGCCCAATAAAACACAGTGATAGAATGGTGGCACAGAGCTCTGTTTTGCTAGTTCACTCTGAAGAGTAAAGGCGAGACCACATTGATTATCTTCCTTTACTCTGTACTTGAAATTTAACCATGGCTGTTACCTTGCATGTCTGCTTGTTTATATATGCTTTGAATGTTTGTAAAGCTGACCCGTGCTACAGCTCTTTGTTAAGAGTAAAATGTAGACTGTTAAAATACTGTTTATCAGTAAGCGTTCTGTACAGAGTGTTCTGTAATACTGCTAAATGCCTTCAACTCTTAAAACTTCCCAAGTATTTGTGTACCTGTAGTAAAACTGTTTTGCCAGCAGTTTGTAAAGCCACTTTGGGCTACTATCAATAGTTCTGTTAATCTTTGTGGCCTCTCTAAGAGGCCAGAAACCTCCTACTTCTCTACCCTCAATCCTTAGCAGCTACTCCTTGACAGCTCACTAGATTTCAGTGAGTTGAAAAGTAAAGGTAAAGCAAAGTAGGGGTATTTGCTCTTAATATTTTTGTTCATACCACTTTTCCAGCCATAACTAATAATGTGAGAAAACACTTCTGAGCATATGAAAGTGAGCAAATACGTCCTGGACAACGTCATATAATTCAACTCTAAAACAACAGAGACACCATATCCATTTGCCTAAGAAATAATTACTGTGTGCCCTTTGAATGTACATTGTAACTTTTGGGACACTTTTTTATCAATCCCTACAAATAGTCTATAGAAACAATTTTAAATGTAAAAGTAGAATCCTACTTTTGTTGTTCTGCAAGCTTTGTAAGTGGCTAACCAAAAAGGTTTTATTTTCTTTTAATGGTTCATTATTTATGCTTAGAGTTGAGTTACATTTGTTTCTGTATGTAAATTATTGAAAAGTCTTTTTTAAAGCAGAGGAGCTAATTGGCCATAATCAAGCAATGTTTTCCCACTGTTATTTCCAAATTGTTGCACGTAAGACCATAACAGAATGGACAAGACTTGAGTATGAAGAAAAATTCATTTTTTTAGCAGCTTTTACACACGGTAAAAACATGTGAGTGTGAATGTAATAGTTCTTCTTGTGTACTCAGTTATAGTCATGAAAGAATATGGAACCGCAGGCTTGCAGGGGTATTCAGAATTTGTGCAGACTTCTGGAAGTATGGGTTTAAGTCAAAGTGGTTCATTTTAATGCTATGCCAGTAAAGACATATCTCTAAGAATTGCTGAGGCATATGTCTTCTAACTCCTCACTGATACTGCTCTCTGGATAAAGTTTATTAGGTACATCAGTAGATTCCTTATCAGTTTGTCTTTCAACTAATTAAAATTTCAACAAATTACAAACACAGACCTGTTTTGTATGCCTAGGAAGCTCATTTAAAAATTACCATAGGGTTGGAGCAAGAACAGACTGTATCACAAGTAGAACCCTAATGTTTCTGGAGATGCAAAAATCAGTTGTGTCATAATACATATACAGTTTTTAATTAGCTTTGTTACTCTGTACTTTTACAAATTCTGAGTTTGGAATTGGTGGATTTTTAGGTATTGTGGAGAAATGCAACTTCCAGGGTTTTTTAACTGCATTTTTGCCATTAGATTTAAAATGAACAGAAAACCTGGACTGTTTTTTTTGTCCAGCTTGGTGCTCATTTGTAGCATTAATTCTATGCTGGATTCTTTCTTTAAAACTTATTTTACCAGATGATATGTGTAAAGTAAAAAGCAATAAAAACAGTGAGGGGTGGGGTTTTTTTTCTAATTAAAAAAAAAAATCAGTACTCTAACATAGCTTAAGAGGTCACTTGATGGAACTCTTATTTGTAGATTAGTGAATAAACATTTTGAGCAAGGTGGAAGTTACCTTGCAAAGGAAATAAAATAGAGAATAGTAGTCTAGGTTTCAACATCAAGATTTAAATGCAATGTTAATATATTTCTAAGATGACCCTGTATTCTGAATATTTTATTTGGAAAATTTGGGGTCTTTTGGTGCTGTGCTTCAAGGCTTGAAGTTTTGCAAGTATTGCTTTCCAGGGATGCCCATGATTTTTTTATTGTCTAACATGGTGCAGCATTTTAAATTAGATGTATTTGTATATTAAAGTGAACTGTAAGGAGGCATGCTTGGCTGATCAGATGTAACAACAATGATGATCATGTGTTTTGTGCTCTTTTCTGATACCATATCCTTCTCCCAGTAGTGGGAGAGTGATCCCAGGGAGAGAGATGCCACTTGATTTTTGCCATTTCTGATGGTGCAGGATTCACAAATTGAAGAAACCATTTTAATGTTTAATACTGATACTCACCTTAAATGGCTCAGATGTAATATCTAACCATCTTTTGCACTTGAAATTTGTGTATAGTTAACTAATATCAGCAGAACAAGTGAAGCTTGGGTCTGAAGGTGGAGTTCTAATGACTTGATTCTCTAACACCTAATAAGAAGTAGAGCAATGCTGAAGACTTCCCTGCAATGCAGAGGAGGCAAATCCCTACTGAAACACCTCTTTGCTTTGGCTGACTAATTATCTTTGAAATTGCTGTGCCTCTTAAAAATCTGAATGAAGCACATTACTAGACTCACTGACTAAACAGTTAGGTTGGCTTTCTAGGCAATCACATTAAAAGTACTTTAACAATGCGGAGTAAGCTGTGCACACCAGCTCTGCATTTTATCTTGCCATCTCCCAACTTAGTTGCATTCACAGATTTCTATACTACTCTTTTTTTCTTTGTGTTTGTAGCACAATTCATGCTCCTGCTTCTCTACCAGATTAGAATAGCTGTGCTACCAAATGGCTTCCTTCGTTCTGTAGCACTGAAAGCTGGGGCTGGCACTTCAAGTGGTGTTAAATGTATGGGTTTAAAGGTTACAGTTTCATGGAAGGAGTGGAGAGATGAGTCAGGATCTGTATCTTGTTTTAAAGCTAGAGGATGAAGGACAGATATAGGCTTGCGAATGCTGTTTCCAAGAGTTATTGTTAAGAGTGCTGGACTCAAATGGTAGTTTTAGGGGGGAAAATGGGACAGAAATTTAGTTGATTGCTTCCAATAATGCAGTGCTATATTTAACAGCATCAGAGTGCTGAATCATCAGAAATGATTCTTCTGTCAGGCTCCTTTGAGGCCCAAAGTTAAGACTGGAAACCCAAGGGTGTGCATTTGGAGCGGGAAAGGAAGCAACTTCATGTTTTATTGGGATTGCAAAGCAGCAAAATAGTCCTAGCTTGTTGTTACTGACACACAGTGGAGTTGTAGAAAGGGAAGATCAGAATGTGTGGTTTTTGTTGAAAGAGCTGTAGCAAAGTGACATCTAACTTGAAACTAGATTTGAGTTTGATGGTTTTGGTCAAACAGAAGACTATGACAAGGCTACTTGGTCTTGTGGAGACATGAATCAGTTATACCTAGAGGCAGAGCAGAGTGCTGGAGTTGTATCTAGCCTGGTGCTTTCCCTACCTGCCAATGTTCATGATTGTTTCTGTTTAGAGCACTTTGGCTTTTTTCAGTGGCTGTTGTGCAAATGTGTCAACCCAGTTTCTAGTCTGGTGTTGGATTAAATTGAAGATCAAGCTTGAGGTAATTGTTACTTTCCAGTAACTTCCTCTAAAACTTCAAAATCTGTCATCCTGTTGGGATGACACACAGCTACCTCAAGAAATAGAAAGAAGTTTTCTGTTCAGGTTTTGTGGTGGTTATGGGGAAAGCCAAATCCCCAAAGGAAATAAAACAAAAAATCCCACTAAAATATCAAGTTTCACTTATCCTCTTCTGAGATGCAATTCTAACTGCATTTAGACCTCACCAACTTATCTTAAACAGCAACAAAGAAAGTAATTTGAAAAGCAAAAGCAGAGTGGAAAGAAGCAATTGCTAGAACATCACGATAAGGCCACTTGCGGAAATGGTTAACATGTTTGAATTACTGTACCAGCAGTATGGTGAAACTTGTGCACAAAGGGCACAAGCAGGAGTAGTTGAAGCAATATTGTTAAATAAGAAAACTCCCACAGATACCTGTTACTATAGCTGTTGCAGTTGGGTGATTGTGAGAGCCCATAGGTTTTTGTATAGTGTAATCTGAACAATGTTAGGAATCGATGTCTCGGTATGTGCCAGTAACAGCTGCTTATTCTGTGGCGCTTCAGTTACTTTTCAGGCTCTTCAGTCCACCTACAGAAACATTTCTGAGTGTCGTTGAGAGTGTTAATATGCATTGCAATGTGGTTATATAAAAGTATGGGGAAAAAAGCTTGCAACTTTTCCACTGGGCTTTTGTAAACTAGAGCTTAATTCAATGAACTAATTTAATACTTCTATCCCACAGGTCCTTTAACAGAAAGCATTATTCACTTCTACAGTGTAGGCTTCTTTTAAAGGAATTTTGAAGTAGTCAAGTGGATTTTGACATTCTGTACCAAAATGCTATTGACTTTTCAGTCCATCTCAATGGATGACTTTTCCCAGGATCAGTGAAACTCATGAATATTCTAAGCAGCAACAAATATATCAAATCTAGTACACTTCCTGCGATTCAGTGAATGCAACGTGTAAGCATTCACAGATGCTGTTCCTTAACAGGGCTTTTGTAAGGCTTTACTGTTGTCAACAACACATCAGATGTGATACTGTTAGCTGCCAAAACAATGTATTAAAAGTGTCCTTCCATCTTCAGCAAAGCTTATTTATAAACCTCCCATTGATTTCTCTTGGATTAGTATTCCTGTATAGGGTTTATTCTGACTTGATATAAAGTTTGACAAGCTTTTTGCCTTCACAAGAAACAGACTTCAATGAATCTCCACTCAATAAAAAGAAAGCTGTATTTTTTCACTTTATTCTCATAAAAAGCGAAACCAGCCTTTGCTGAATTACATACAACAAATAATATTAAAAAGAAACCCAACCCAAACCTCAAGATTCATTATGGTGCTAAGTTTTTTTTGGTGTTACATTTGTTTAAAAAAATAAAAATTAAAAAAAAAAAAAATCTCATAGGAGCCATGGGCATGCTTAAATCTTTTGTACACGAATATTAATTAAAACCTGTATGTTTACATTTTTCCTTTTAAAGCTGCCAGCTTCCTGTTTAATCATCAGACAGCTTTGATAACAGTGACAGACTGCCATCAGTGCTGAAGGCATACACCTTTTCAGCTTCCACGAGCGCTAGAAGCAGTGGAGCTGAACTGCTAGGTAATCCTGGTGGTATTCAATAGTATGTGCAGAGACTGGATGGTTACAGCTGTCCATAAAGTTGGGATGCATGAGCTATTTCTTATTTCAAGAACAGTCCTGCAGAATGCATCCTCCTGCATACCTGCTTTTGGGAGAAAAATCTCCTCTGGTTAAGTTCAAATACAGCCACTGCAGTAGTTGCAGATTTAAGGGCAAAGCTGTAGTGTAGTATTAAGTGTGACCTGTTGGTCTTTAGAATACTTTGTCTTGCTCTCTTGATGGTTCTTTGAACACTGCTTCTTCTTTCCTAAAGCCAATGTAAAGCACTGTGAAAGATGTCCTGTACTTATGTAAATAACAAAGGCTCATTTCACAAGCACACTTTTTACAGGATTTTTTTCTTTTATGGATGGACACTGTTAGTGAAATGCAGTCTCATGAGTATGCAGTCCTGGTATTGACTGAGGACAGTGTCTTTTAAAGATATTGGTACCCTGGCTTGGCTTTTTCATCAGCTCTTCCTTCCAGATCATGTGTGAGAAACCTCTAGTTTGGTATTCTGGGTGCTTACTTTGCTTCCCTGGGGGTGGAGTCAGATATTGCAAGTTTTCCTGCTGGGGGCAGAGTTGCGTGTACATAGATCACAACCAGTTCTTACTAGAACACCTTGTATTAATTAAGCTATTATTAATAGCAACAGCTTGGTTCCATTAATGGAAGGTAACCATTTGTACAGTGCAAACAATTATTCCCAAACATGTTTACTCAGTTATTGGGTTGAAACAACAGCTGGGAGGCCAACGCAGACTTGAAGGGATGTGCTGATACACCAACAGCTTCTGTGTGGGTGTTTAAAAAAAAAAAAACAACTAATCTCTCAAGGTGCTCTCTTTCATCAGGTGTGTATGTAATCCCATACTCCCTGCCTGTCTAGAGCAGCTGCTGCTTTCTTGTATACTGTCTTTTTCCAATGTGGTGGTGGTTGGGTTGTGTTTTGTTTTGTTTTGTTTTTTGTTTTTTTTGGGGTTTTTTTGGTTTTTTTTGGATGGTGTGTTGGTGTTTTTTGGGTTGTGTTTTTTTAATTTGTTTGTTTGTTTGTGTTTTTGTGTTGTTTGTTTGTTTTTGTTTGGTTTTCTTTTAGTAAAATGCTGCTCATGGCAGTGTGTGCTGGCAGCATCAGGCAGAGCAAGCACAGTCTTGGTGTTCTTAGTTTCTCAGTTCTCCTGGATTCCAGAGGAGAACTAGTCTTGAACTCACCTGTTTGTGGGATACTTTCACACTTTATCAGCATCTACTTCTCCTTTTCTCCAGCTTGCTGTTTTCTGGTGACTAGGTCTTCAGCTGCACACAAGTATCTGTGGAGTCCATTCATGCAAACTTGCACAGAAGGGATTTTTGTGACAGAGGTTTGCTTGTTTCCCAAATAACAAAAAACATCCTGGGAACTGAAAAGATAATTTGTATTTGAAAGTTATGCAATGTCTTACAAACACTAACAGTTCCTAATTGTAAAACTATGCTGCGTGGTCAGAAACCCAGACAGTGCTGGAATTTAAGAGAGACTGTGTACTTTTCAGGCAGACTGTGGTTGTTGAAGCATGCTGCTTCTATCTGGGCAAAGCCAAGAGACTGTTTTCTGGGCACAAATGTGAATGCATTCAATATGAGAAGGAAATATATTTTAAAATATAGCAAACGCTTCAAGTAAAGAATAAATCTGGGGTTCTCTTTCCCGAGGAAGAGTGCAGAAGTACAAAGTTAGCCTGTTAGCACTACACAACAGCATCTTCCAAGAAAAGTGCTCCATATTCTGTTCTCTCAGAAGTCAGCTTGTAAGCACCTTGAGAAGTAACCCGACAAACTGTTTTTAATCCCTCTGTGTTGTTCATAAGTTTCTGGAAAATAACTTTCCAATATTCACAATAAATGGAATTCTTACATTTTTAAAGCACCTATACATAGTATGGTCTGTGGGAGCTTGTGCTTGGAGTCAATATATATTAATGTATCTAGACAAAGGTTTCTACTATAATCTTGTGATGGTTGGCTTTCTAAGAAGTAGAGCAATGCAGTCATCTGCTTGTCTGAGTGTAATTGCTTTAGGCACTGGCAAAGGTTATCTGTTAAACTGAAGCTGTGTGCATGTTGCCTGTTTTTCTAGTCCATGTTATGAGAGCTGAAGGTGTGAAGATTGCAGAAAATGTTAGCAAAAGTAATAGTTAAAAATTTCTATTTTAAATCTGTAAGTTAGAGTGATTTCCAGCTGTTTTCAGTCTCAGCTTGCTAAGATACACTGAAAACAACCCCCAAACAGAAGTCTGAAAGCTACTGCATGCTGCTAACTTATATTTCAGAAAATGTCTACTATTTCAAAAAGATCTCTGATCTTGCATAAAGTAGCTTAGAATTCAAAGGTAAAACTGAGTGTTAAGTAGAAGTATGTTGGCATCAAATTGCCTGTAATGAAAGCTGATCCACTTGAAGTTAATTATTGTAAAGTATAAGAAAGCTAAGGTAGCAAACTATGCATTTGCTGAGCAGTGAATCTCTCCAGTGGTGAACTTGGCTTATAAAAATGTAAGTGGATGCAAGTATAATTTATTTATATGCCAATAATAAACAAAAAGAAAACCCTCTTTTCTTTTCAGAAACTTTTTCACTAAAAGGACAAAGGAACTCAAACCTGCTGTCCAAAGCGCACCTGGTTGGAAGTTGTTTGGAAAAGTCCCACCCAGAGAAAACCTTCCAAAAGATTCCAAAATTATTCAGCAGGTGAGTGAATATCATGCAACTCTAGATACAAAAAATTGTAAAAAGTAATGCATAGATGTTGCAGTGCTCTCAGAAGACTACTTTGGGGCTTTGTCTAAAGAATAGTAGTTACTGAGAAGGACTATGAGTTTTAGCATTATCTAGTACATTCTTCAGTACAACTTGGTGCTTATAAAAAGGTGATGCATATTCAAAAAGTGTTTAAGATGTTCAGGTCAAAACATCAGAACTTGTTTGCATTTCACGTAAAATTTTGACTTATTTAACATGATATGCTACAACTTTTTTTTTAATGGTAAAGTGATTGTGAAATACTCTAGTCTTCCTTTATGAAGTTCAGTTCTGAGTTACTTTTGCCTGCTTTGTGCAAAATCGGTCATACTTGCATACAGTTTTTCTTCAAAATCGGTATTAAACTAGTAAAATTTATCCACTTGAAGCATTCTTGGGTATGCTAGTGTTCCAGAACTGGTGTGGGGGTTTGTTTGTTTGTTTTCTGATCTTTCTGTAGTTGACCTTGCCTGGAATACTTACGACCTGGGGAACTTGTGACTTATTTCTTGGAATTCTGAAACAGTGTACTCTTGTTTCACTTATACCATGAGTAAGATCAAGTCTTTTTGTTCAAAATACTGTACTGTAAGTTGAACTTGTTTTGGAGTTACTGGGGTACTAGAGAAAGGTAATTCTGATTTCCTTCCCCTGATACCAAGTTGCACTTTCATATATTCCTTTCTGTGGGATTTGTCTTTAATTTGATAAAATAATAAAACGTCGTAGTCTTTAAAGATAAATAATTGGTAATGTATCATTAACTTCATGTTAACATGCAATCCTGAAGTTGAAAGATTGTTTACATAAGAAATGTGAACGTCCCTTGTGTTGGTGAAAATAGTAACTTGAATCTCTTGAGAGCTGCTTTCTCTTGGTCTTCTTGCTTAAATTCCATATAAGCTGATGTGTTTGGCAGATGCAAATGGCTGTGAATGAAGTGGTGTCCAGCCATCTTCTAGAAAGAGCTTTGTGGTGAAGAGGGCCTTTTGGGAGCAACTAAAGTGAAAAATGAGAGGTTCTTTTTGAAGGACTTATAATGGGATGGGTCACACACTGAAATGCAGGAAAATTATGAGATTGCAGGAAGTGCTATTTACTCTGAAGTAAATTAGATGCTTTTTCAATGTTTTCAAATACAATTTTCCTTATTTAAATTGTTTTCCTTTTTGGGTGGGCGAATACAAGTGGTGTTAGTTTACTTGCGGATGAATGCTGTTAGCCTTTTGCTATGAAATTACTGTGGTAAAAATCCAGATGTCTCTCCCAGCTTGAGAAACAGAGAATGTGCACAATGCTACCACTCATCTGCTTCCCGTTTTCTAGTAATGAAGATGTTTGTTCTGGAGACCAAGTAATAATTTGCAGAAATAGTCTTATTATCCTGTTGTCCCTCAATGACTGTTTTTCTTATAAACTTTAGTGTTTCTCCCCTCCCCCCCCTTTTTTTTTAACTACTTTAAAGTAGCAGAAAAGCAAATATAGTAAACCACAATGTATTGTCTTTAAACATGATTGAGTTGGTCCTAGCCACTAGTCATGTGGTTTTTGATATAATTGTTGCCAGATTAGGGTCAGTATTAGATTTCTATAATCTTGAATAATGTGTCAGTAATAGTTAATATTTTTAGCTTTTAATTTAGCTAAAGCATGTATGGTCTTTAGATAAAGACCTGTGAGCTAAGATACAAAGTTATCAAAGGGGGATCCAGATTGATGATATACTCTGCACAGTTAGATCTACAATATGTGAGAAAATTTGATTCTTAAATTGAGAAGTGACCCTAATGTCTCCATATTTAACATGTCAAATATCTTGCACGTATGTTTAAAATTTACAGTATAGCTCTTTGTGCGTATGCCTTTAAATAAAATCCAATGATTTCTTTTCTCAAAAACATTTAAAGTTGCTATGCTGGCCATAGATTAGAATGAATATAAGCATACTTGGTTATTGAAGATCAGTGGAAAATAGTATCTTTTGGTTGTGAATTGCTGACTGACATTCCTAGACTAAATTCCTCACTATGCAGGAGATGTGAGTGAAAAGAATATAGGCAAGAATGCAGTCATGAGGCCATTAAGAAGTTGATAGAAATATAATTAAAGCTTAATATGTTCTGTTCACAAGTAATTCTGGGAACCTGACAGAATACTTCATATCCTACATGGAGTGTCTCTACAACCTTCCACTTTGACTTTCTAAATTGAAGTCAAGGGATTGAGTGTGATCTGAAACACAAACCTCCCATTTCCCCCTAATTTTATTAGGCATCTGTGGTCAGAACAACAGCTACTCACCATTTACCAGCTTTTGTAAAATGAGCTTTTAGGTATAAGACTGTGCATGTAAAATGGGCTTAAGCTGTAGGCAAGCTGCTGGTGAGGGAGTTTATGGTAGTTTATTATTAGCAGCAAATCTTGCTGTTCCTCAACAGCTGTGGCATCCTGCATGGTTGAACACAAAGTTCTGTGACATTACTGATGCCAGTGGCTGCTTTGGGAGGGTGCAAATAAACCCTGTGTTAAGGACACTCAGTAATGAGTCAGCATCCTTCAGATGAAAAATGAGATCTTAAGCCCTTTAGAAGGAAAAATTAACTCATGACAGGAAAAGCTTAATAATAGAAAGAGGAAGTCTATTATGGTAAGGGTAATACTAATACCAAAGGTTTGTGGCAATATTATGAAGCTTAAAGGACTTTCCTATTTGTAAAACAAGAAAAAAATTGCATCATTGTAGATTTATAGCCAAAATGGGTAGAGCTCACATGCCCTGGTTGATGGAAGCCTCCTTTGTTATGTTTGTTTTGGTAAGGATGGTGTAATAAATAATTACATTTAAGTGAATGTGACTCCCAGTCACTGTCTATCAACTAGACCTTCCTATATATGCCTCTGCAGAGAAGTCAGGTAGTAAATCTAATATTCTGAATAACTTCCAAGAAAATCTGGAAACTTAATTTGAGATAATGTTTCAGACATTCTTCAGCTGACGCTAGCCAGCTCTGCCTTGAGAGACTCTCTCATGAATATTACTGTAATTTCTTTGCAAGTTTCTTAGCATATGTAGAAGATGATAAATATTTTTTGTTGAAAAGCAACCTTCAGGGCTTGCCTGGCTGGGAGATGGCAGAGTCCCCTGCAGCTATGTTGCCATCAGCATGCTCTGGGCAAGATGCTCAGGCTTGAACTGGGTCAGAGGTTGAAAGTTCTTGGCAGCTGCATCTCCCTGCTTGCAGCTGCTGGCACGCTCAGCTCTCCTTGGATTTAGAGCTGCCCAAGCAGGATGTGATTGAGGCCAACTCTTTTGCTGGACATCTCTCTCCTCTGGGCTTCCTTCCTTCACTGTTTTTGAAAAAGGGAAAATAGCAACTCCTTCGGACTGCAAATGTCAAATGCATTTGATGGTTTTAGGAAGTGTGTGGGTTTTTTTCATGAACTGCAGCTAATAGAACTGGCTACTATAAGTAGTATGTGGTCATTAATGATCAGTCTGGTAAATTCTTTTCAGTAGGTGCAGAAATCTGCTTTAAATTAGACTGATGAAATATTTTAATACATAAGCATTTACAGCAGAAACTGAATTGTGGGCTGATGTATAATGTTTTGGTGTGTATTGACTGAAGTGCAAGCTCAATTTAATTTTTTGTGCATATGCTTAGAGAGCTTTCAATCTGTGATTAAAATGATTCTGAATATCAAGTCATTAAGTTTAGCTCTTGTATTTTATTAAAGCTATCTTGAATAATTAATTTTTTTAAAGCAGCATGGTGATGTTTTTTCTTAATATGCCCAAATTAAAGTAAACCCAAAATATGGAAATATTTACAAGGTAAAGAAAAGTAAAACATCCACCAAATTCACTTTATCAGCAATTTTAACAAAGTACTGTCAGTGACAGCCTTAAATAGGAGGAAAAAAAAAAAGCTTATTTTCTTTCTAAAACTGACACACCATAAAAAGCTTGCAGTGATTTGGAGACGATAGCTTATTCAGAAGTGTAGTAAAACCATCTTTTCCAAAAGCTGTCACCTTGTCTACAAAATGGAAGGTGTTCATTTTAATCCAAGGTATTAATTTCATTTTGTTAAATAGTACCTCTGATTTTGATGTCTGGATCACTGTCTTACCACTAAATTCTGGAAGTCTTATTTTTGGGTGGCTTGGAAATCTTAAAAAAAAAGAAAGTAAAATACAGTACTTGATGGCTAAAACCCAGTGTCTTCACTTGCATATTTTTCTGATGTTGTTATCTCCAGTCTGAAATCCAGCAGACAAATTGCACTCACTGAATCAGCAGAGCTCCCATGGTCTCACAGGGACAAGAGTAGTCAGAGGTTTCTCTTCAGCAGAACAGATGTATTTTGAATTGGTTTTCATATGACTCAGACCTTCTAACTTGCAATATTAACTCTTCCCTCCAGTCTTTGTTGTTAAACAATGCATGAAGCTCCTAAGGCTTAATAAGTATATATGGCATGTTTGTCAACAAATCTAAGGATTTTAATATCTGGAAGAAGTAGATAAATAGAGTGCTAGATGACTTTTCTTATGAGTGGCTCTTATCTAGGTAGAGGTCGTGTTGGTTCATCTTGCACTACTACTGGAGAGAAGAGAAAGGCAAGAATTCTGCCTGTTTAACAGACCGGTAGAAATACGTTGGTAACAAGCTGCCCTGAAACCAGGAGTAAATGGGAGTATTTGGTCTTGAAAGGAACATGTAAAGCCTGAATGACAGTGAGAAGACTGTGATGGTTTTGTTTATAGACAGTGTAGTGTTCAGATTCTCAAGAGATATGTCATCTTTCTAGAGTCACATATGTAGTTAGTAAAATGCTATTCCAGTGGTAAACCAAAGACATTCCGCAGTGTTTTGGGCTTTTGCAGTGATTATACTGTCATTAAAATAGTAATGAAACTGGTAGACATCAGTGAGAAAAATGCCTCCTTTTGTTTGCATAAAGGACATAAAATACAGTTCAGCTTGTAGTACCAGAGGGGACCCAGCTGCTTTGACAAGGAGAATTTGTCATGGAGACCACTTTATGATGTCAGCACTATGTTGTGACACAAATACGTCTTCAGAGGAGTACTCTACAGTGAGTGTGGGATTAATGTTTTGAAAATACCACTAAAAAATAAAAAGCCTTTAAGGTCAACTCTGAAGAGTATTGAAGCAAACTTTCTCTTCCTGAAGCTTGAAGAAGAAAGCATAGTATGCATTTTAATTTCTGTCTTTAGAAGTTGCTGAGTTTTGGAGAAACAAAGTATATCCAAACATTCTTTAGGTAATAAAAATGATGGAACTTCTTTTACTTTGATTTGGTGGGACACATGATTGATTATTTTAATTTCTATTTAAATTGTTTTTTTAATTTTATTTTATTCTGTGTTCTGGATCCTTCTTTTGATGGGATGCCTTCCTGTCTGTTGGGTCTTTGAATTTCTTTAGCAAAGGATGAAACAGATAAAAATAATTGTTTTTTCTTCTCTTGAGAAGTGAGCCTTTTGCAGATTAAGCAGATGTATGCTGGTGAGCTTGAGGTGCTATGATAGCAAAATCATCTAGGCAGGCTGCGTCGAATCCCAAAAGGATAGGATTTAGCAAAAAGCTTCGGGTGGTAAGGATGCTGTCTTTTGTGGACATTTTTTAAACTGTGGGGCTGGTGGTTTTTAGTGTGGTTTCCCCCCCACCCCCCCTTTTTGTTGTGGTGGTGTTTTTTTTTTTTTTTTTTTTTTTTTTTTTTTTTTTTTTTTTT
>JANHGN010005148.1:0-11824 GCA_024605025.1 Megaceryle maxima | reverse complement strand
GGAGGGGTTTCCAAGCCCCCCGTGGAGCTGTGGTGCTGAGGACCATGGGTCAGTGGTGCCCTGGCAGTGCTGGGGAAACAGTTGGACTCAATGATCTGAAAGGTCTTTCACAAACCTAAATGATTCTGCAACTCATGAAATCCAAGAATGGCACAGAATTGCTCACACAGAACAACAGCCAACTTGACTCCTGCAAGCAGAGCAGCTCAAGCCAATTTTAGCAAGAGGCAGAAAGCTCTCCCAAGGGAGCACAGCCCACCCGGGCAGGATGAGGTTCCCTGAGGCCTACAGGGTGCTCAGTGACAACAGAAGGCTTCACCATGGGGTCTAATGCTGACTGTAGCAATGCAGAGCAGCAGGTACAACACTTCAAGAGACATTAAATACCTTCTTAATTTAAAATAAATAAATAAATCAATGTCATTCTTACCTGAGCTTGCTGAAGAGCTTCTAGTCTGTGTTCATGATCCCTACGGACATTTTCGAGTTTCTTCAATGCTTGTTTTTCCTTTCAAAAATAAGAAAGATGGGGAAAATATCAATACAAATGGCACCTGATCACCTGAACGCTGCAAAACACTCAACAGAGCATTCCAGCAGGGACAAATACAGCAGCATAAGAGCTGCAGAGTCTCCAAACCGATGTTGTTAATGTTACTACTTTTACTCTAATCAGAACCAACTTCTTGAAAGTCTTGAAATTTGCTCCCTGACCACTTCAATAGCAAAAATAAGGAACAACACCTACAGGAACCCAATGAAGCAGCTGAATCTTAGAGAGCCACCTCAGCTGCCCCACTCCTGGATGAGAGCATACCTGCTGCAATGCCTTCAGGTCAATTTTCTGTCCCTCTAGCTTGGAGTAGAACTCGTCTGCTGCCTGCAAGAGAAAAATCTGGTTTAAGCACCTCCAAGTTGCACTAATTTATACCAGCAATGAGCAGGCAGAGGAGGTTCCGCTCGAGAGAGGTGGCTGCAAAGCACGAAAAGAGGAGACAGATGCTGAGCAAAAGGTTCAGTATCTTCCTCCATTTTACCTTCACCTGAGATGAGTTGAGCAAGACACTCAAGGATGCGTCTCACTGCAAACCAGGGGCAATGCACAGGTAAGTGGTCAAACCACGGGCCACATTTTATGCTATGGAATGATGAAAATGAAGCTGCTGTTTGACAGTGTGTTCTTCAGATTAAATGATTGCAGTGATAGATAAGTCTGCCCTGAATTCCTGCTGTTCCAATAGGTCAGTTACAAAAAAAAAAAGACACACAAAAATAATAAAAATAGAAAGTATGCCTAAGAACTGCTCCTGGTGTTCCAGTTGCCACACACTGTGCTTAAAACAAAAGACGACGAAGGTTTTAGGCTGCTGAGATCATCAGTGCTGTGAAGGATAGGACAGAAATCCAGACAAGAAGCAGGGCAGGGAAGTGAAATGGGAACTCTGGAGATCAAAGTGAGGAACAACAGGCAGTCAATGATTTCAGATCATAATAAGTCAAGGACCACGAAGGACAACACTCAAGGAAATACTAAATCTGGTGCTTGAGGCTTTCAAAGCAGTAACCAGGAAAGTATAAATGTGATGACTGTGACAACTGTTTGCCTCCAGTGATAACCCAGCATCTCAAATCTCCACTAACAAATGGTTTGCCCAGGACTGGTAACAGCCACCATCCTTACAGGTTCAGGACAACCCTCTGCTAAGCACCACACACCCTATTTCAGCTACAGCATCTGAGTTAATAAAGGCAATGTTGCTCAGCAGTAGCCTAAAGCCCCTGGTTTAGTTGGCCTTTTCTCCATAAAACATTTGTCCATAAAATTAATCATCTCTCCCAAGGTCTATGTTTTTCATTAACAACTTCTGCACTCTATTTTAATTACTCTTTAGCATCAGTCAAAGCACTTTAAGTACAGTATCAGCAAAAGCACTGTACCTTATTGAATGAGTCAAATTCCAAGTACGGACATTTTGAATGTTGAGAAAACAAGAAAGGATGAAATTCCTCATATCTGTAAAATACACATTTGATATTATCACCTGAAAACTAATTTAAGTTAGGCAGACTAGTAGAAAAAGAAATACTTCAAATATTTACGTGTAGATATCTTCTGCTGGTTTATCTGGTTCCAGACTTGGCTTTTTCTCCCTTTTCTGGATAATATAACCCTAAAAGAATAGATAAATACATCATCAGCAGTTGTCTTTGAAAAGGATCCCCCTAATCTTGGCAAGGCAGCAAGTTTTAGGTGCTAACCTAGCGATCAGCATGAGACAGTAAATCATTCTCACAGGGAGACCTTGTGGCAGAAGCTATGGGATTGACCAAGTAAAGCCCTGACTGCTTGTTTGTGATTTATTCCAGAAAAAAAAAAAAGAAAAAAAAAAGTGAAATTCTCTTACAAAACCTCAGGACTATCCTACAGCTTATCACACAACTGCACCATGTACGTGCGTGCTGTGGTTTAACCCCAGCTGGCAAGAAAGTGTCGTGCAGCTGTTTGCTCAGGGGGACTGGGGAGAGAATCAGGGAGAAAAAAATAAGTAAAGTCATGGGTTGAGATAAAAACAGTTTAACAGGGCAGAGAAGGAAGGGAAAATAGTAATATTAGTAATAAAAAATATACACAATAGAAGTGATGCACAATACAATTGTTTAGGGGTTGCTGACTGATGCCCAGCCAGTTCCCGAGCAGCGATCCACCCCTCCTGGACAATTCTCTCCAGTTTATATACTGGGTATGATGTTATATGGTCTGAAGCCCCCTTTGGCCAGTTTGGGTCAGCTGTCCTGGCTGTGTCCCCTCCCAGGTCCTTGTGCCCCTCCAACCTATTTCCTGCCAGGGCACGAGAAGCTGAGGAGTCCTTGATTTAGGATAAACGCAACTTAGCAACAACTAAAGCATCAGTGAGTTATCAACATGATTCTCATACTAAACCCAAACCACAGCACTGCACCAGCTATCAAGAAGAAAATGAACTCTATCCAGCTGAAACCAGGACAGAGCAGAACAGTGTTACGTGCTACTGAAGCACAAGCACAATTCTCAAAGGACCTACATCATCTGCCTGTAAATTATTTAATTGCTGCACATCCAGTGCACGGAAGCAATTTTTTGGTTTTTATTCCCCATCTCTACCTGGAGCCCAAGTTCACAGAATAAAATCAGAAGCCAGTAACACCAGGAATGAGCACATGCTGAGCAACACCTGCCTACCAGTTTAATTCTGCATTTCCTGGGTAGCTGCTAACACAAGTTGTCCAGCTGAGACCCACCTTCCCATTGAAGTCATCTGTTAGTGTCATATATTCTTCAGCTTTCTCTAAAGCACTAAGTACTTTTTCAATATTTTCTAGAGAAAGGGAGGAAAGGAATATTTTAAAACATGTAGCACAGACATTTTTAGATAAACGTGGCACAAAAGTAAATCAATAAAAGACCCAGGGGACTGCTCTTCAGTGCCTGAAGCAACCTGTCCAACTTAAGCACATTAATCAAAATTCTGGCACGACTGGAAAAGAAAATTGCAGATATCCTTTACCCCTGGTGCCTTGTACATTTTTAACAGGAGCCTCAGTACACATTTCATTATTTGGGGGATTTGGAATTAAAAAAATAAAAATAAAAATCTATACAGGCAGTTCTAAGACATAATTATTCACGTTTCATGGGGAAAAAAAAGCAAGCCACACAAAGCTAACGCTTTGTAAAATCAATCTGCAGAGGCAAAGCATAAACCAGGAGCTGTGAGGAGTTACTTGTTTGTTACAAAGTTGATTTATTACAGCACATTAATGCAGGAGGAGGGCAAAAATCCTTTTGGTTTACAGCAAATATAAACACACAAGAAAAAGAAGACTGCAGAAAAATCCATTCTGACTTTCCTACTCAAATCCATAACTTCCTTATAAATGTAAAGCTGCTACTTTATCAAAACCCCACCATGTTTGCTATAGATAAAGGGAAATTTTGATGCTAACTCTTCTATACAGTAGCCTTGTAAAATATCCCTTTACGCAGCCAGCGTTCACCTGCTGTGTCAGGCAGAATCTCCTTACAGCATCACTGATAAACCAGACAAGCAGTTTGATATTTTAACTCTGAAATACACACAATTCAAGGGTTTTAATGTGAACAAGGCTGGTCCTTGACCTTAGAACATTACAGGATATAACCATATGGTCAGAACTACAAGTTTAAGGATTACTCATCTCTTTGGAAAAAAAAAAAAAACAACTACATAGACATAAAAATTACCATCTATGTATTACAGCCCTGAAAATATTCTTTCCTACATACCTTTACTTTCCATATGCTGGTCTATTTTGACATAACCAGAAAATCCAGTTTCTATAAGGCAGTGTTCAATGAGAGTGGCTCCATAAGCTGTTAAAAAAGAGCCAACAAGAAAGCAATAAAGAAGAATCATCTGTAGAAAACATTCACAATTAAATTGGTCTTCGTGCTGAAACGATGACAAGTGTTTTGACAACCTGCTGTGAAACTACAGCCAATCTTTAGAGAGGCTGGGAAAAGGGAGGGAGTTGTGGCCCTGAATTTAGAAGGCAGATTCCAGAGAGAAAAGTAGGAAAATTTCTGAACTGAAGAACGTAGGAAACCCAACAAGGGTGGCAAACTGGCCGACTTGGGATAAGGTATCACAAAGGGTGAAGCCATAAAACTGTGTAACTTCAAATAAAGAACTAGGAAAAAGCTGGTAAAGCCTATGGACAAAACAACTCATCTAAGCAACTGAGACAACAGCCAGCTGGAAGGAACTGGAGGAGACCGAGCACTAGTGATTAGATAAAGAACTGAGACAGAAACTCGTTGTCAAACAATATAAAATGATGTCCATGAGTGAAAACTACCCAACTTATGCATATGCCCATCTGATCATTTCTTTTGGGAGCGAGACCTAACAGGAAACAGATGGTCCTGTGGAAACATAAGCTCAACTGTCAGCAAACACAACAGAGTCAAGCTGCGTGTTGGGAATTATTATGAAAGGAAGAGCAAAGAGAACAAGGGGAATCATGCCATAGGGTAAACCTGTGGTGCACTTCCACTGCAAATGTTAGGTACCTTTTTATTTACTCTGTTTCAAAACACGTAGAGAGAGAAAAGGCCCAGAGAAGGGTAGCAAGGATCACCACGTGCTTGGAAGAGATTCTGTACAAGGAAGGAGTATGTGGGCCGGTCAGCCTAGAAATTACTCAAGACATAAAATGAGTGGTGTGGAGTTGGTAAAGAGATAGCAACCGTCACCTTCTCTTCAAATTCAGCACTAAGGCACCAACTGAAACCGGTGAGATGAAAGCCATCTCCCTTTTTCTGTGGTCTGAAACTCATGTGACACATGAGCAAGTGGAACTCCTCACCACCACAAACGCCACGGATGCCAGGTCACACGGGTTCAAAGAGATTTGGTAAATACATGAAAGAAAAATCCAACCCAAGCTCTTAAATGCAAAGATGCCCGATGATCGGTCATGGGAAGTCTCTAAAATATAAAACTGCTGGGATTGAGACTCTTCTGGGAAAATATCTGGGCTGCAGGCTAATGCTAGGGGTTGGTGATCAGGCCCTGGCCTGAGGTTAATCAAACTCCATAGGATGTGAGGAGCTACAGGACACAACATGAGGAACTGCTGGACATCACCCTTACCAGAGTGACAAGCGGCAAAAATGAGAGAAGCCGCAGGAGGGAAGATCTGTGTCCCAGTTTGGGTGAGAACAGAGCTGGTTCTGTTCAGTGATTTTACTTCTCAGCCCAGTTCTAACGCGCTGCACTGTCTGCAGTCAGCAGCTGTTTTCCCAGGCAGTGGCTGCTCCCAGCAGTGAGAACACCCCGTGGTCAGAGTCACCACCAAGGGTTGGGGTGCAGACCAAGGGCACTGCTGGATCTTCTGCACCACACTGGGGGGATGCAGGAAAGTGAAAGGCTACATCTGCAGGGAGGAGCAGACAGGACATGGAACCCCAAACTGACCAGCCAGGGATTCCAGCCCATAGACTGCATATTCAGTATTAAGCTGAGGGATGGAGAGGGTCTCTGGCTGCTCTCCACTCTCTTTGCCCTCTTGTCCCGCTTTGCCAGCTTGGCTTGGCTCAGGTCCTCTTTCAGTTCCTTCCTCAGAGCATCTGAGGACAACTCTGTCTGTTCTGACTTTGATCTCAATGTGTGTGCTCCTGAATCCAGTTCCAGAATCCAGCTCCTGCACACAGCTCCCATCTGCTGCTGGGCCCAGTCTGGGGCTCTCCCAGTGCCTGCTCCACAGCATCAGTGGGGACAGTGATGTAATTGCCACCAGGGGGTTGGGTTTGATACTGGGTTTGTATATATTTGTGTGTATTTCATTTTTATTATTCTCATTCAAGCTGTTCCAGTTCCCTTTTCTACTGGCTGAGTCTCTCTCCCTCAATCCCTTTCTCTTCCTCTTTGGAGAGGGAGGGGGGGGTTAACAGAGAGTGTCTCTTACAGGTCTAAGGGGCCGCCCTGACCCTAACCCATGACAGTCGGGTTTCACAGGTGGATTAGGAAGAGTGGGGTAAGAAACAGCCAAATTCACACTGTAACTGAAAGGAAGAACTGTTTCTGAAAGAGAGTGAAGCCTCACCAGGCCATCTGTGTCTGGGGAAGAAGATCAGTGATGCTGCGTAAGGCCAAGGTTACCCAGTTAGCAGTAGCAGAAATACCAAGTCTGGGTGTGGATATAGCAAAACTGGGACCAGTGGGGGAAAAATAACTAGCAGCAGGTGGTTTATTTAGGAGATGGAGAAAGAGAGGTACAAGGGTGGTAAAAAAGAGAATTAAGAAATGGGGAAAGTAATACTTAGGTGTGCAAATCCCGTGGTTTGAGCTGCTCAGTGGTACCTGCCAGGCAGTCCTCTGCTTGATGGACATTACCCAATCAGGAGGAGAAACCAAACCTGGTCCGACCATCGTCACCACAAGTCAGATTTGCTTCTGCCGTCAGAAAACCCACGGCACAGGGTGCTTTGCCTGGCTACCAGAGAACACCCAGATGGATGTATCAAGTATCCTGGATTCACGGCATTGGTCGTTGTTCCAGGGACTGGCATCCTCCAGCTGCTTCCTAACAACATCCTTGACCTGACTACACTTATATCTCTTATTCAGCACCAATGAAGACAAGACAGTGGGCACAATGCACCAAGACAGAGCTACTCTTAAGTCCTCATCACTGTAGGATCATGGCAAGGCTCATTTTCTCTGTGCAGTTGGCTTGGAATCAAAAACTAAATAGCTGTTGTGTTTTCAAAGGCTTTGGCTTTTTGTTGTTTTTCAATCATACATAAAAACAGAGTGTCATAAGATAAAAAAAACAAAGACAGCTTGAAGTTGTTCAAACTTTCAGCATCACCTAAAGATAACACATATGGACCCCATTTCATTTCCCAGTAAAACCCAATTACTTACGAAGATGCGGGTTAAGAACCCTCTTCAGTTGTTCCCCTTTGGGTGCATTTGATATTATTTCAGTTAACCTGGGAAAGATAACAGAGAGCTGTGATTCCTAAAGAACAAGGAGTTTTAAGACTACGCTCTATTGCTTAGAAGCCACAGAACCTTTTCAGGTTTACAAAGAAATAAAAGCAAAATGCCCTGCAATATGTGAAAGGATGACCTAAAGATGTGCTGCCTTGCACAGTTCCAAGGAATTTGGGTTAATTCCAACATATACACCATCTAAAAGTAATTACCTTTCCAAGGTGGGCAGAGGTGCGGGCGCTTTGGCGCTGTCGACGGGGTATCGTTCCCGAACCGCAAATCTGACGTCATCCGCTTCATCCGTGCGAAACCTCAGGATGTTTAAAATTATGTACTCGTGGTCCGTCAGGACGACGTTACCCTGCGAGCACAACACCGGGGGAGTGGAGGATCATCAGCAAAGGCCGTGCTCACCTCCTCGCTTCCAGAGATGTTCAGAGCGTGGCACTCACCCTGTCGTACAGCTCCACGATCAGGTGATAAGCAGCTTCGTCGCTTCCGAACTGGAAATCCACGATTCTGTCTATACCCAGCTGGTTTACGCTGACGAGCCTTCTGGTCTTTAAATGCTTACGGCACTGGTATGAGTGGAGAATGTGATTGTGAGGTGATGCAAACAGAACTGCTTGTGACATTTGATCCTGAAATATGTTCTTAGCTATAGATCACTCCTGTGACACTGACCATGTATTAATACAAACACCGCAAGGGTAAAAATGCTGATCTTTGTAGTACTGAGAGACAAAACAGCTCTCGGCAAAATACCTTGACGTTTATAGGTAATATAATCATTGCAGATTCTTAACACTGAGCCTTTTTTTTCTTTTAAAAACTGTTACTTGCATAGCTCAGCAAGTGAGCAGCAAGTTAAAATTCAAAGGGGTTGCTTCACAAAGAGAACCGGGATTATCCCTGCATCCACATACGATGTGGAAAGGCATCCGGGAGAATCTCTGCTGAGTCATTTCAGTGAGGCCGCATCCAGAGGTGGTGGGCTAAGCAGGCCCGTGTGAGTCAGCACTCGGGATCTATCCCTGCAGGAGCACAGCCCAAGAGCCTGCAGCAAGATTTGAACCCTCAAAGTCCAGCAGAATGAACAGCAGGACTCTGTTCATCATAGAATCGTAGAACAGCTTGAGTAGGAAGAGACCTTCAAGGTCATCTGATTCCAAACCCCCTGCCGTGGTCAGGGACACCTCCCACTAGACCAGGTTGCTCAGAGCCTCATCCAACCTGGTCTTGAACCCTTCCAGGGATGGGGCACCCAAAACTTCTCTGGGCAACCCGTTCCAGTCTCACCACCCACATAGTAAAGAACTTCTTCCTAACGTCTAATCCAAATCTACCCTGCTGTACTTTAAAACCATTGCCTCTTGTCCTACACCACTATTAACATAGGGCGCTCTGCCCAGGGCTTGAAAATTTGGACAATCCAACTGGAACGACAAGGACTTTGCCAGAGTAGAACTCCAAAAGGTGTGGGTGGCCCAGAAAATGTCCAGCAGATTACTATTAGTCTGTGTAAATTTACATTTTCATCGTTTCAGGCTCTGAACATCAGTGCCCACATTTGCTCTTCCCTTATCTTCAGTCACCAGCTTGGATCAGGATCCACCAGGCAAACCCTTCCACTATTTTCTTCTGTCTCCAAGGACAGAACACAAACATTGCTTTCTTATCAAAAAGAAGCTGCAGATTCCTTTACCTTCATGGCAAAGCTAGATGGCATCATGTTTTTTGGCCACTCAAACTCCGTGGTGTGAATGCGGATACCGGATTCAAGCAGCAGCGTGGCCTTGCAGTCTGGTCTGTTAATAAAATAACAAAGACTCACCACTCAGCACATGAGCAGCTGCCCCTCACCACACACCAGTCTGCACTGGAATGAGGCCAAAGCACCACAAACCAACGCTCTACTACCTACAGGAAACACCAGTGCCAAAAGTGGTAAAGCCCGTCACGGTGACAGGACATCCACTTTCTAAGTTTATGGATAATTTGGCCAAGGAAAATGCTTGGCAAGCAACGAAGTGAAAAATTCTCCAACACAAGTGGAGTCAAGCAGATAAGCAAGAGTCCAGCTCAGACATCGCTCGTGTGGACAGGTTACTGACATGACAAGAGCCCTGCCTCCCCGCTGGCCTGGGCACCAGTATCACTTGCTAAGTGTTTATCTTCATTCCTCCAACTCCTCTCTGCCCTCCCCACAACAAGAAACAAGAACAACTGTGTGTTTTTACAGCAACACCTTTGGACTTTCATCATGTTTTCTGCAGTATTTCACATCTACATGCTACCTCCCCAGAAATTCCTGGGTAAAAATTACCACATTTTATCAAAGAATAAAAGAATTTCACTGAAAACTAGTCAGAAAAGCCAAACACCTACCAACAGAAACAACATACATATAGAAGAATAAAGTTTTCATACGTACAGTAACAGCACAAAGAAATGTAAAGAAGCTCTTACTTTTGAAGGCGGATAAGATACGTCTTATTATCCACATCATAAACATTGTTTACTCTCATTCCCAATAAGCTGTCAAAAAGAAAATACATCCTTTGGAAAATATGATACATAAACCACACCAGGGGCTGAAAAACAATCCCAGTGTTAATTAAAATACACATAAGTGCAAGTGATGATAAATTACCCAGCAGTAACTAAGAGGCAGGAAAGGATGATTAATGGAATGAGCTGGAAGCCAAACGACCAAAAGATGGAGAAATTGCTATTAAAAAGTGCAACGAGCTAAACAAGTTGAAGCAAGAACAAGCACTGCGGACACCCCAGCTGCACAGGACAGAGGCCAGCCTGCTGGTTCCTGCAAGCACTCCTCTTTGTGGTAAGGATGCAAATTTTACAGGTTATACTGGAGGTATACTCCTCCAGGGTAACTTCTGCATCACTTAGGAAGCCCTTTCCCACCATGAGGCACTAGGATTCCCAGTACAAACACAGAAATGGTGGGGGAGGTGTCAGTCTCCCATCATTTTGTTCAGAGTGCAGACTGCCCTGGCCACCAGAAGGGTCTCAGAGCTCCATGGGGCATGGACGGACGTGAGGAGCATCAGAGCTTCTCAGCTGGGTGGGAAGTAGATGACAAGGCCATAGCACCTTCCCCATGCACACAGAAAAGGGAGAGCACTCAATTGCTCCCCAGGGAGAGGCCGGGGGACAGAAGCATGACAATGAGGGGAGGCAACAAAAGCACCGGGCCTTTCCTGATGGTGTGACAGGGGAGGCAGAGCAGACCGGTCTCTGTGGCAGGAATGTGTGCTGGGGGTCACTCGGGCAGCATCAGACAAGCCCTGTGCTGTCCCACGGTGCCACAGCAGATGAGAGAGGGGCAGTTAAGGTGTGGGGCAGGAATCATCCCAGGGTAGGACAGCTCAGAACCCTACCGTGCACTGGGGAGGGGCCACAGAGAGCAGCGCAGTGCGGGGAGGCAGCGGGGCGTGAAAAAAAAGCGGCGGGACCCGCAGAGGACGGGGGTGCCCGACCTCCGGGAGGCGGTGCGGGGCAGAGCGGGAGGGGGGGCAGGCAGAACGATATCATACCGAGCAGTGCAGCAGAGCGGAGCTGAGCAGGCGAAAGGGGTTATGCGGGGCTTTGCTGGCTGTGCGTGAGGTGAGGGGGTGCCTCAGGGGGGTGAGGCCGGGCCAGGAGGTGGAGCGGCGCGGGACATGGCGGAGGGGCAAAGAGAGGCTGTGCAAGAGTCCGGCATGCGGAACCGGGCTGCTGGCGAGGGGACAGAGCTGCCGCACACAGCTCCGCAGCCATGGAAAGGGCAGTGCCAGGCACCGCCGGGACCCTCTGAGGGGGACAGAGGCGCTGCCGAGCGGGCCGGGACTCGCTCCCCAGGGCCCCACCGGGAAAGAGCGGGCCCAGCGGCATCACAGAGCAGCGCGGGCGAGGGGAGCGGTACCTCTGCCGGAGCTCGGCGAGCACCGCGCGGATATCGACGGTGCTGAAGCGAGACTTCATGGCTGTGCCGGTACCGCCGCCCAGCTCCCCCCACAGCGCTACCGGCCGCCCCGCCGCGCGCCTGCGCCCGCTACGAGTCGCGCCTGCCACCAAATCTCTCCGCGCCGCTGCCGCGCATGCGTAGCCCCCTCGGCGACACCTTTGCCCCGCAGAGGGCGGGGGGGGGCGCGCATGCGTAAATCAAGCAGCGTCGCCAACGTCCAGCAGGAGGCGGTATGGTATGTGGGGCTGTGCTGGTAGCGTCCAGCAGGAGGCGGTATGGGGTGAGGAAGTGGAGGTGCCGCGCATGCGTAGATGGGAGTGTGTTGCTGCCATCC
>JANHGN010005147.1:22328-33439 GCA_024605025.1 Megaceryle maxima | reverse complement strand
ATTATATTTTTTATAAAATTGATAATTTGTTAACAAATTTATCTTTATTCATATACACATAAAGAATTAAACAAAAGGTTTGTACAATTTATATACTAAATAAAGGTCTTTAGTTGCCTTAACCCAACCTTCAGGCATTCTGCCTTCTAGAACAGAATCCAGAACACAGTTAGATCTTGAGTGAAAGGGCTCCAGGTCAGAATCTCTTTTTTTGCCTTTTTGCACCCTTTTCTGAACACTGGCAAGGCTTCCAAAAATAGTGCCTCAATACACAGCCTTATTCCAACCAGACACCTTGTGATTACAAGAGAGAAAATTGTTGCAAAGAGATTTTAATTTTTTGGCTTATAGTACTCCAGCCATTTAATAACAAGTCATGTTATGAAATAGACTTTTCATAATATCAGTGATCTTAGCTCTATTTTAAGGGAGATGATCATTTTAAGTACTATACATGCTCTTTAAGTGCTTCAGGCACCTGGCCTCTCAGATAACTGATCACAGGAAAGGCCTAATTTCAAGAGCAGATAATAAATGAGAACAGAGACTAAATTTTCATTCAGAATATTTGGACTTAGGTGTCTTAAATCCACAGGAAATTGTATTATATATAACAAGATAGCCCCTATTTTCCCTTTATTTACAGTTAATTACACAGTTTTCAGCTTGTAGCTATTGCCAAAGAAACAACAAAGTAATTATGAATACACATTCCAAGTAAGTAATTTTTGTTTATTTTAGAAAATCTGGTGAAGTAGTAGAGGTATGATCTAAAATATGTAACAGTCTATCTATATATGTTTGAGTATCATCTCATTGGTTCACTGAGAGGAAAAGAATTATAGAGACCTTTATTTAGGTCAGAAATACATCTGGCAAAATTCTTATCTTCATGTACCTATTGAGATGCTTAACTAATATCGGAACAACCAATTGTTTTGACCACATATTACAAAAGTAGCTCAGGTCTTCTTCACAAATTTTACTTATAGGTAATAATACCTATGAAATGCTCCAGACAGAAACATATTAATAATTCATCATGAAATTCCATCTATTTGAGTGCCTCTTCACATTACCTTAATTTCATTACATCCTTTTACCAACAGCAGGAACCATTTGTACACCATAGCAAAAATTTGTATTAAAAAATGTGTGGGGAGATGCAGACAAATAAAATCTCCACTAACTTTCCTATAAAGCAGAAGACTAAACTCTAAAATTCTTTAAAAAAAAATAAAAAATTCTAGTTTTAATTATTATATGATTCATACCATTAATAAAGCAGTTATAAGTAATGTTTTACTCTGTATCTTGTTAAGACATGAACAGCATGAATATTTGCGAACTTGTGGTCATGGAAACAGATTCTACATTATTACACAGCCAGACAATAAATATGCTGCCAGGAAGCAAGTATTGTTGTTTTTTTTCTCTAATTCAGGCTTTCACTTGCAAAACACTGGGGTTTTGTTTTATTTTGTTTTGCAGGTGTTAACTATGTAAACAAAAAATGTGCAAGTAAAATAGCTAGTTAGAAAAAAAATGAAGATTCATAAAAAATAATTCAACAAAGCAGTATATCTTGAAACTGAGTTTTGGTATCATTAATACAACAAAGTGACATTTAACATCTTAAGTAATAAAAATATTAAACTATTTGAAGATAGTAAACCACCAGTAATAATACAAAGAACTGAAAATAATTCTGAATGAAATATCTTTAGCAAATGCCATAATTCAATGCTCTATTCTACTACCAGCCAACAAAATCATGGTGTGTATAGCCAGCTAGGCAATATTCAGTAGTCATAAGTGCCACTGTCTCTTTTAACATAACTATCAAAAGAAATTAATAGGGGGGACAAGGATGGTGAGGGTGGGGAACATGGGACACATCAAATCAACAAAAACTCTGTGTGAATTTAAGCACTGCTCACTTATCTTCCAACAAAGACAATTTGGCTGAAGATTTATTTCAGTGAATTCTAAAGCACTGGACTTTCTAATTAAAACTATAAATAATGTGCAAAAAGCATGTATTCTTTTTATGACCTATTTTTCTTATAATCTTTAAACAGAATTTCTCAGTAGTGTTTTCATTCTACTTTTCGTAAGCAGCAAACCTGGTGCATACACCTTCTGATGTCATTTTAGCTTCACAGGAAAAAAAAAAAAAAAAGAGAGAGACTTTATATTATGTAGAGCCCCAAGGAACTTTTCAAGGAGACACATATTGGGATCTTTCCCAATCAAACCTACCTACACAAAGACAATGTAACATTATATAAATACATTATCTCAATAAAGTACTGAGAAACACTGCATAGATGCCATGGATGGAAACCTCCCTAGAGCAGTCCTTAAAAGTTTACTGGATAGATTATTTTATTATTATTATTAATAATTATTATTACTAATTATTATTACTGTTATTATAATTATTATAATTATTATTGCTATTACTAATAATTACTTACATGTCTTTCAATTGCTACAAGGTAATATTCTTTCGCAGATCCTAGGCTCACATGTTTACAGTCCTTGCTAAATATTTCCTAATAACATGTCCCACATTGTCAAAACTGGGGTCCAGAGTTAGATGCCTAGGTAAAAAGCAGTTTCCCTTTTGTATTGGGTTTGCATGACAATATTTTGGTAGCAGACATCAAAGTCAGCGAAGAAGGAGGAGAAGGACGTGTTCCTGGAGCAGAGATTCCTCTGCAGTCTGTGGCAAAGACCAGGTTGAAGCAGGAAGTTACTTTGCAGTCCGTGGAGGCTAATGGTGGAACAGATGTCCATCTGCAGCCCATGAAGGACCCCACACCAAAGCAGGTGAATGGCCAAAGGAGGCTGTGACCCTATGGAGACGTGCACTGGAGCAGGCTCATGGTAATACGTTTGGACTCATGGAGAGAGGAGCTCTCTCTGGAACAGTCTGTGAAGAACTAAAGCCCATGGGAAGGACTCATGTTGAAGAAGTTTGTGAAGGACTGTCTCCTGTGGGATCTCATGGTGGAGCAAGAGAAGAGTGTGAGAAGGAGACATAGAGACAATCTGTGATGAACTGATTCCTTTTGCCCATCCCCTTGTGCAGCTTGACAAGGAGGAAGTAGAGAAATTGGAAGTGAAGTTGAGCCCAGGAAGAAAGGTGGGGGAAAGGTGTTTTAAAATTTGATTTTAATGCTTGTTACCCTACTCTGATTTGATTGGTAATAAATTAAATTAATTTCCCCAATGAGGCTTTTTTACCTGTGTCAGTAATTGGTGAGTGATATCTCCCTGTCCTTACCTTGACTGATGAGCATATCATCCTACCAGGGTCAACCCACCACACATTTACAGTTGACGGGAGACATATACATCTGAAGATGAGAGTAAAATTCTATACAATAGAAGTAAACAATATGAGAATTGCAAACAATAAGAGGATGTCATCACAACTGTGATTTATTTGTCTACAAATAGATGTCTAACATCATTTGAGATGAGGTAGATCAACAGAGATATGTCATGTTCACAGAATTTCACAGCCTCCAGGCTATCTGTATCCTTCTAGAGTGGCATCTAGAGGCCAGTTAGGACAAACAAGGGGATCTCACATGCCACTAGTTATTATTTTATGTAACTGAGTTAAACCAAATTAAGCTCTATTTCAGTAAAATCAATAATCTGATAACTTTATTAGATTGTAAACAATAGCTGTCAGATAGGACTCCTGAAGATTTAGAAGAATGTCCCTGCCTATGTGAGTCAAAGAAGACTTCGTCAGGAAGCAGGTAAGGAACATACAGGTGTATCAGAATTCTAACCTAAGTAACAGAGGGGCTGATCAGGGAGAGCCTATTGACTTTAGAAATTTATAGAAGGAATTTTTTTTTTAATTTAATAATTAGATAGTATTTATGCCAATGTCTTCCATATGGAATAATTAACTTTTCTGGAGCAGATAGGTTTCTGATAAGAAAAGCACTTTATAAGAGGCTTAGTTGTTTTTGTTTCTAAGCCATAGGACTGTTCAAAGTTCCATCATAAAAATTCTGCACTGGAAAAGAAAAAAAAAGGAAGAGTCATGCCATATATAAAAAACCCAAACAACCGAACAAAATCTTATCACATTATGTTTAATTTGCTACATACAGTCCACTGAGAATTATCTGGAAAAAGTACAGTGTCCTAAACAGAGATAAAATTATTCATCTTTCAGATTGATATAATTTTATCAAAGCCACTACCTAATGCCACTACTACCAGTACCTAAAATTGTACTTCAATTTTCAATTAAATTACTTCTAGAAATTCAAAATTACATTTTGCATATTAAATTTATATAACTGTGTTTAGTATGAGTCTTCTGGTCTTTAGAGACATGTTTTCTTAAGGAATAAGCCAGCTGAATATTGATCTGTCTAGTAACCAGTATTACAGCGATTAATTCTCAGTTTACATTATGAGAACTGCAAGAAGCAAATTCTCTTCTGGCCTAGTTCCATTTGAAGTCAGTGAAGTACTGTCAGGAGAGAATGTGACAGTGGTTTCAAGTATATTTTGTGATAATTTTAACACTAAACATTAGATATTTGATTTTAAATATATTCTAATTCCATTTCCTTTATTTCCATACCAACATAATATATTACAAAGAATGGTGAATTTTATTTTACACATTTTTCCACTTTTAGTATGTTAGACTTACAGCTAGTACATTTATTTTTACACCAGTAATTACATCCTACCTAATTTCTGTTACTGCCCTTGCACTTATAATGCCCAAATTTTTAAAATAATATTTATCCAGTTACACTGATAGTGATTCTTCTTCATTAAACAGGGATGTTAAGTGAGGTATCTATGTCTCTTAGAAACATTTTAGAACAGTTGACCCTTGACTGCTTTTCCAGCATCACATGGATGTGTATGCATGTGTGTTGGTTGTTTTTTTCCTAAATGTACAACACATTATAAGATTTAAAGTGTCATCTCTTTATACATTAACAGTATTGAGTGTTGTCTACAGATACCATTTAAAGATTATGATCTGAGCTGTATACTATAAAAATAGCTAATTGTTTAATCTGACAGTGGTAATTTATGGGAAGGAAATGGATAAAAAATCCAATCTTTATTTGAATAGTAATTTCTGTAGAATTTCCCATACTAATCATCATCTTCTCACACCAGACATTTACTTCCGCTGGATGCTTACATGTTGCAGCAAAAATGTGAGTAACAATATTTGTTATTCTCTAATTATATTTTGGTCTACAAGATAAAAAGCCACAAACATCTTGTCAGGCTTGTAAATCATAAGCTAAGTTTCCAGCAGAGTTTTCTAAAAATAATGACACTTCTTTGCAGCCCATTCCAGGAATCATATCTATGATCATTATATATCCTCACCCTAAATTTAAGGTAATTATGGTAGTTAAGTCAGACGACACAGAATTTTGTGTAGTAGTTCTTGGCTCTGCTTTGTAATCTTCTCTATCTTCTGGGAACTTCGTTCACTGGAGGACTTGTGGGAGATCTCTGTGGAACAATAGGGTGCCTGCTGTTGACAGGGAAGGATTACCGGGGGGGCTGTCATTGCCAAGCTTTAGCAGCTCCTAAGAAGCTCTGTGAGCTGTCCTTGATCAAAAGGGTCAACTTTTGTTCCAACTGACCCCTGGTGAGGGAGGATCAGGCACCCTTGCAGCAGGTGCAAATTAATCACTTTACTGGTAATATTTGCCTTCAGAAGTCCCAGGCCCCTGACAGACATTAGGAGATCTGGAGCAAAGATAGTCTTGCATCATGGTTGGAATAGATAATCTTCAGAGACCCTTCCAACCTCAACCATCTTGTGAGTCTGATGTCAAGACAGTAGATTCCACAAGAGAGACAGTTTCATTATCATAAATATTTTGATCCTTTACATAATTATGCTTGGGTGAAAGGAAATAGATAATTTTTGGACTGCAAAATTGTACTTAAGAAAGAGTCCAGATAAAGATACTGAAATAAGGAATTGGAATTATACACTCTTGTATCAATTGAATAATTTTTCTTGTCTTAAGTTGTAATAGTCATACATGACTAGCTTCATGGAACATATCTTTGTGAACAATTTATCTAGTTTTATCTGTCACTTCCTAATATCTTACAAGGTACTTAACTGAAATGTACACTACTATGTATAGTGATGTACAATGAAAATACATCTTATTTTTTAACATCAGTGTTTATCTTTCCAAAAGAAGACCTATTTAAATGAGTTGAGTAAATGAATTAGTCATGGAAAGAGTCTTGAAAATATGACAAAGGAATCTGTTTATCATGGGAAACATTTCCTTCACTATATTTTTTTGTCATTAGGAAACATGAAAATTCAAACTAAACCTGTCAAGTAATTTCTTTCATTAAATATGTTATTTTAAAGACATAAAAGCTTACATTAGCTTAAATTTGTTACAAATACTTCAACAGCTTTATATCAACACTTTTTCTTGATGGGGCTATTTATTAATTTATAGATAATAGCATTTACAAATAATAACATTTGTGTAAGGCTACCACAGATTTTGACAGCGTATTTTGTATTATTTTGGCAATGACTGTAGCTAGTTTTACAAAAAACAATAATATTTATTTTACAGCTACAAAGATCCTTGTGAAAAATAAAGGAAAATATAATCTTCATGTACTCTGAGAAATTAAAAGTAGTTTGTGAAATGTGTGGTCAGATACAAATCTAAAGAATGAACGATGATATGTATTTGCCCAGTATCCTGAGAGTGCCTGAATTCCTTTTTTTTTTTTGGCAAGAATTGATGTTGCCGCCCTTGCATATTCTGAGAGACATTAGTCTTCTACTGAGGAACTGCATGATGTGAGGTCACGCTCTCATAACCTTCTGCATTGGCCTTATTTAACTCATTATTAGCAATCATCCACCTGATGTTATCAACTATACATAAGATATCCCCAGGTGATACAGTTTGCATTTGTTATCTCCAAAGTGTGTGTTAAAAGGTTAAAGCTAATTTTATTAAACAGTTCCCTATTGGCTAATCCTCTAAAGAGGTTCAAGAATATAAATTATTCTTTCTGAAGCAACTTGGAATTTGTTATCACAACATTGCCTCCATATTTACCTTTGCAAACAGTGGGAAAAGAAGAGGAAAACAACTAAACCCAATCAAAATCCATACTATGCTAATTTGTGTCATCAGATTTCATCACTTTGAAAGGGGATCAACCATTAAAATGAAGACTGTAAGGTAGAAAAACATGCTTTCTTTAGTCTGATGGAATAATCAAAAATCATTGTAAGTGCAGTGGCCACCACCAGCGATTCACATGCTTAACTTGTTCCAAATGTCTGAATTATATAGTGCAGAAGTAAAGGCAGAATTACCCCCAAAGGATGCCACTTTAGAAGTCTCGCTCTTTCAGTTGTGGCAAAGTGATTCATAGTTTAAATTAAGAACTTCTAGAACCCTGTGGGGTGAAGCTACTTCATTGCCTTCTGTGATGCTCAGAAGTGATTTTTCTTTCTCTCAGTCTGTGCTGTAAAATCCATGGCCGACATAAGATTTCACAGAGGAACATGAGAACAAAACCTAAGTTGGGTTAACTGAAAATAAATACTAGGAAATGGATGGGAAACAAATGTTGCTGGTGTCATTTTGGTAAACTGCAGAAATGTTCAGGACAATTTCCATATTTATTCCCCTGTTGAATGATCAGTGTGTTCATTCTTACTATTCTTCTGTTTTCTGTATTCTACCCACAAGTAAGATAATGTGTTCACTTACCTTATTGTCAACACAGTGCACACCAAGACTGATGTATTACAGAAATACTCCAACAGTATCATTGGACAGCAAAGGAAAATACATCTTTCAGTGCCATGCTATATTATAGTCTCCAAAAGAAAGGAAGAGTGCAAAGAAGTGTTGTTGAACTGTATAGGTTTTGTAAAATGTTTTTTTACAAGATTTGGACTGAGGCCACATCAGAAGTGTATTCTCAGTGAAGAAAACAGTTGGACAATACTGGAAAAAAAAAAAAAGTCTCTGATTTTGTTTTTGTCACTTCTCTGATACTGTGAAGATCTTCTTATCTTTGTTTCACACAGATGATCATCATATGGTCTTACTGAAATGGGATGAAGTTAAATGGGATCTTTATTTGATTATTTTTGGTAAGCAAATCATCAGACATTTGTTTCAGACAAATACGTTTCCAACCTCAAATATTCAAAAACCTGTTACCAGATCTCAGAAAATGATGACTCTAAACTTAGAAGTCTGATTATTTAAAAAAAAAAAAAAAAATCTTGTATTTGTCATCTGGTTTTGACAATTTTGGATGGATTTGAAGCCTAATTTTCAACTTTTCTGTCTAAATTTCTTTCACAGGGGGGAATGTTTTACTATAAGAAAGGGCCAATTTCTTTTCATTGGTGCCCAGCAGCAGGACAAGGGGCAACAGGCACAAACTAGAACGCAGGAAGTTCCGGCTGAACATAAAGGAAAAATTCCTTCCTTTGAGGGTGACAGAGCACTGGAACAGGATGCTCAGAGAGGCCATGGAGTCTCCTTTTCTGAAGATATTAAAATCTGGCCTCTATGTCTTCCTGTGCAACCTACTCTAGGTGAACCTGCTTTAGCAGTGGGGTTGGCCTAGATGATCTTCAGAGGTCCTTTCCAAATACTGCAATTTTATGATTCTTTGACAAAGCCCTATGTTTTGGTAAAAGATCAAGGAATTATAGCACATGATTATTACAGCACTTTTGGGAATGGAAGCCTTATCTTCTAATCCTCTGTATATAACCATTGATGCCAATACAGAAGAATGAAAATTCTATATAACAGGCTACTTCATCTTTCACCCATTACCTATAATACCTTCACTGACATAATGCCTGGCCTTCTTGGTATCAAGAGTGATTACACAAATTGAAGGGCAATGGAAAGCTTCTCAAAAACACACAGCTATACACATAACTCATGGAAAGATGTTCAGTCATCAATAGTAGGACCCCTCACCACTGCCAAGGAAACAAGCAAACAAACAGCTAAGGACAAGGAGGAGTTGTCTGTGAGTTTGCAGTACAGAGCTATACTACAACAATTGTCCATCTCTATGCTTCAACACCTGGTAGCAGAGGCAGCTGATTACACTATCCTTAATGTCAACCTCCCTTCAGTCTGTGCTGAAAGTAGATTATTTGAAATAGGATATAGTTGTTTAAAAATGTAAATTAATGTTCTAGACTTACTGCAGAATGGCAACTTGCAAGGACTTATGGGAAGATTCCATTTCTAAGGAATTATACTCATTTAAATGCCTCTTTGTATTTATAGATTGGCAAAGAACAGATGTTTGTTTCCCCAGTTACTTCCACCTAAGTATATTACAGATCTTTACAAACTTGAATAAAGCCTCACTGCGCTATGTGAGGTAAATAAATACTATTAGCCTCATTTAATGATAGACAAACTCAGACTTTGGGAAGACTGATGAATGAATGTGGTGGTGGTGGTGAAATTAGAGGCTATATCACATTTTTCTACCTTAGTAAACTTCTATCACTGGTATTTTTTGAGTATTTAATGATAAAATTTGGAGCACCAATGCAGAAGTTTGATAGCTGATGGAAAGATGAATTCTAAGTGTTTAAAATATCCAGAAATGAACTGTAGGAAAATCCATAAAGTTCTGTAAGAACAGTATTAGTTCATAACTATTACCAGATAATAATGTGTTATCAGAGAAAAAAAAAAAAAAAAAAAAAAAAAGCAAGCAAGCTATCCAGGGTGATTTAAATTCCAAAACTGACTAAACAGAATGTCTTCAGTTTGAAAAAAGCAACTTGAGGCATTTTGAAGAGGCTGTTTTTCAGAAAGATGTTGATCTCTTCAGTGCCCTTAAGGGTATGAGACACTCAAACAGTGAAGCACTCTTAATTCTTAGATATCTTTTTCTATTTCATCTTTAAGGTCTTTGGATCAAACAATGCTTGATTCATATAATGTTTACACAGTGCTTACCTCAGTGAAGTAACTGTCCTAAAATAAATAATACATCATAAAATTTTGCCATTGATCAGCATATCAGATTCTTTAAAATCATATCAAATCCTTCTAAAATACTTAGAAGTGCCTTGTATAGAAAATGAAATTAAAACATTTAAAAAGCAACAGTATTAAAATAATTGTAAACAGTGTAATAATAAATGTTGTACCTTATAATTGTCAATATTAATACATGGTAACATTTGTAATTCCCAGCTCTGACAATATTTATAATCAGAAGCTTCTGGCAAAAAAAGAAAGCATAACACTTTATTTTGAAGGGCATGTTTTTAATTGGCCTATATAATTGTCTCCTTTTCCAATAACATTGCTATTTAAAATTCATATGATTTTATCAGGTTCAGTTCCATCAGAGCATGAGCATTTAGAATCATACATGAAATATTAACCTGCAAGCAATGCCATATCAACACAACCCTTTGTACTGTTTGAAGACTATATTACTAATATTAAAACATAGAAAGAAGAAATAATGAGCTTAAGATAGTAAACTGCCATTTTATTGTGGCATTGACTTTTTAGGAAAAAAGTATATTTTTAATGATTGTTATTAATTCTATTTCAGATAGTTTAGTTTATATTTAAAATAGAAACCCTTCTTTCTACCTATTCTTTGCCTTTTTTTCTTTTTTATTTTTACTTTTTTTTCCCCTCCTTATTTAGTGTTAGAACTCTAGCCTTCTGTTGAGACAGATAACCTTTTCTTCATGAGATAAGATTAAAGTAACTTTCTTCACACTTGGAAGACCTCTATACTTACAGATCACTGTGGCTGTAAATTCACCTAGAATCCAGCTGAGAAATGATGGAACAGACTTGTTCTCTAGTGAATTTCATAAACCAATTAGGTAGTGAATAAATATCAGAGTGACATTAGGTTCAATAATGGAGAAAAGAGATTATGAGTAAATATTTTTAGCATCTTCCACATACGTAGTTAATGCTGGTGCAGTTTGTTTTTTTCACAGTTAAAAATTGCATGGTTGTGAGTAGCGGAAGAAGTTTTTATTTATGTACAACTATAAT
>JANHGN010005147.1:5509-22228 GCA_024605025.1 Megaceryle maxima | reverse complement strand
TCAGCATGGAGTGCTTAGTACTTTAGGATTTAATTTAAATTTTTTTTTTTTATATATATATACTTAAAGTATTGGGCTTTTTAAAATTGTGTAGCCATTTGCTTTTAAATGCAAACTGAACTCTGAAATGTTGTGGTTCATAACTTCATGTGAAAGACCTTAGCATTTTCAGAGTGGCCCCTTCAGAGTTCTTCTCATCCTTGCTCACTTAAACCTATGATAAGATCAGGGGATTCTGAATATATTATTTTTTTTCCACTATTTACTAAAAAGGTTTTAAAAAACCTAGAATTTCACAACAAATTCTGCACATTTATATTTTCCAGTGCTTATGATTCCAGAAGCCCAGTAGGCATCTTCAGGCTTTTCACAGGTCAACAGAAAAAGTATTGAAAATCAGTTTGTACATGGCTCTCAGTGGTATGTCAGAGCTATCTTCTAGCACAGGCATCTAGACTTTTACAATGTCCTGGCACTAACTCATAACCCAACTGTAATACTTTTTTCATGTTGCTTATAGCAGACAGAAGAGTGGGAAAATGCTGTAATTAATGTCTAATACCATTCAGATCTATTATTGCATCACCATAATTTCAACACAATTGTAAGGAATTATGAAGATTAATGTTTTCTTTTGTTTTAACAAGCATGTCTTTCTGCACTGAACATGTGCATTGCAAGGGCATCAAACAATTAGAGTGTGTCCAGAGGAGGTGAATGGTGACCTCATTGCAGTTTGCAACTTTCTCAAGGAGGGCAGCACAGGTAGAGGTGCTGATCTCCTCTCTCTGGTGACCAGCAACAGAAGACAAGGAAATGAAATGAAACTTCTTCAGGGGAAGTTCAGATTGGACATTAAGAAAAGATTTTTCACTTAAGGGTTGGTTGGGCACTGGGAAAAGCTCCCCAGGGAAGGGTCATGGCGAAAAGCCTGTCAAAGTTCAAGGTAGTCCTGTGAGGAGCAGGAAGTTAGAATCAGTGACACTAATGGGTCCCTTTCAAGTCAAGGTAGTCTGACTCACTGTCCTAGGACTACTTATTTATGTCTGTGTTGTCAGTAAAGAATTGCCAGAAAAATTTAGAAGGCATTTACCCATTATCCATTATTTAAACAGAAATATCAAAAATAACAATTAATAATAATGAAAAGTAATTTTGTTTAGCTAATAAAAGTGTGCTTATGAAATAAAATTCTTAGTATATTTCTAAACATTATTTTCAAAAAGGGACAAATGCCTCAGCACCAAATAGTAACTCTACTTTATAATCAGAAGAAACAGTGTATGCGGGTGAGGGTTGAAAAACATACAGAACCTGAATCCCAGAAATATAACATTAATTTGACTAAAAATAAAAATAAAAATTAAAAAAAAAAAAGACCAATGTATAGTTTTTAAAAATGTAATGGTTCTGATACGAGCTTGTGTGGGGAGGGTAGTTACAGAGAAAAATGAGATCAGTACAGAATCTTAATTGTTAAGAGTGGACCTAATCTTTTTGAATTCAAAGAAGCTCTAATACTTTCTGCAAACAAAAGAATGTTCATATAAAAATCTGATAACAAAGAACTGAAAGTGCTCACAGGATGGGCAGAGCACTGTTAATGTGTTCATCAGATTTTCATCAACAGCTTTGCTAGAGAAAACAAGAATTCCTAAGGTTTATAAAATATCTGCAATTTCACATTTTAGCCACAATCACAATTACATGTGAAGTTTGTGAAGTTCCTAGTGAGTATAGACAAAGCTGAGAAGTATATATTGTCTCAATGTAAATGTGCTTTCAAGCCAGGGTGGAAGTTCATAGGAAAAAGAGGTTGTTAAGGATCCAAGCATAAGGAAGCTGAAGTAAGCTAGCTGTGTGTTATCCTAGCCTAACTCCATAAAATATAATACACATACTTTCTGCAGTTAAAGCCCTCCTGGATCATAGGATTCTGAAATCTAGAATGAAGAAGTCAAAATTGGAATTTTAATAATTTAGAAGCAAAACCAGTCACAGAATCACAGAATGGTAGGGGTGGGAAAGGACCTGTGGAGATCATTGAGTCCAACCCCCCTGCCAGAGTGGGATCACCTAGGGCAGGCCACACAGGAACATATCCAGGTGGGTTTTGAAAGTCTCTAGAGAGAAACACTCTAGAGGCATTAGGTCATGGTCTCTGGGTTCTTACTTGGGCATACTGGTTAACGTGCATGACCCTACAGTGTGGATGCTATAAGCATGAGGCTCACTAGATTAGCAAATAGCAGTAAAAATAGAAAATGTGAAATGAAAAGGATCATAAAGTCACTTGCTTCAGTAAGTCTTAGGCCTATTTGGCAAACAGTAATATAGTGGAAGAAGGATAGAGTAGCAGATCTTAATAGTAGTAAAACTCTAAATTGCCTACCTGTTAAAACATTAAAACTTTAACTTAATATGATTCAATTATTGTAGAGAAAGTTTTATTTGTCCTCAAAGAAATGTTCAAAATGTGTGGATTTAAGAAAGTCTGAAATCTTCAAAGACAGGGGTGAAGGTTCTTTACATCATTTTTTCTACAAACAAACATATTCTGTTCCATGATTTTTTGCTAAAATTTCACTGTACAGAAAGCAAGCTCATCAGTGAAGACAAAAGTAATTTTTTAACCGAATACTGCAAATTTGTATTTGCTCCATCTGCAGGCTATCAAAATATATTCACAAGGACTTCAAGGTTGAAGAACACCTGTTAGACTTGCAAGATGTACATGTAATTTTATATACCAACAGACTCATTTAATCAACCTCATTATCAGCACACAGATGATCATCCATCAAAATATTTTTTACTATTTAACATTACACTGTGTGCAATCCTGTAGATCCTGAGCATGATGTATTCTCCTTGAGATGGCATTCCTGGTGATATCTCTTCTCTATAATAATTTGCAGAAAGCTACAGTTTGTTACTTATTTTGCAAAGCAGTAATATGGCTAAAAAGAATGGAGAGGATAGTTTATTTAAATTTTATACTGGTCTTATATAATGGGAAATAGCCATTATCAGTTTCCAGAGAAAGATACCTTTGGTGCACACTAAAATACCTGTTGAGATACCTCTAGTACTTCAGGCTGCCTTCACAGTACAGATGTAAATTCAGTCTTATTGGAATCACAGATTATTATATAACACAGCACAATAGAAAGCTGATGCTGACTTTACATGGACTTGTGTCCTGGTTTAAGTGAGAACAGAACCAATTCTGTTCAGTTATTTTACTTTTCAGTTCAATTCTTCTAACAGCATTTTCTGAAGTTAGCAGCCTGTTTTCATAGACAGTGTCTGCTGCTGGCAGTGATAACACCCCATGTTTAGTGTTACTACCAAGGACTGGTGTACAGACCAAGGCCACTGCTGGATCTTCTGTACCACATCATGGGGTGCAGGAAAGTGAAAGGTCACACCTGCAGGGAGGAGTGGACAGGGCAGGTAATCCCAAACTGACCAACAAGGTATTCCATCCCATATACATCATATTTGGTATAAGTCAGAGGGATCTGTGCTAAATAACTCATTGTGCAGCTTTTCCAAATATAGTCTCAATTCCATACATAAAGCTGTTTACATCTAGTAAGATGTTTGTCAGACTTGATCTCTTCTTGAGTAGGTATTCTGGGAAAGCTAATGAGAAGTAAGTAAAACATGCTATTACAAATAAATGACCAAAATTCTTCTTTTTCATTGCTGAAAAGCAAATAAAAAATAAGAATCATGCCATGATGCAGCTTGCTTTTTTGTAGATCTAGAATTATTTTTTATCATCTACAGCTTTTGTTGTCAAAAAGTATGACTTATGTGTTGTTTGAATTCTTAGAACAAAGTTGTGGGTTTATTCATTTATTCTAGAAAAAAATATGTGCCTTCTTCTAAACTTATGGTTTTTATCATCTTTTATAAAAGATTTTGAGCAAATACAGTAAACTCAGCATTTAATGTGATTCCAAATTGTAAATGTAGGACATTAATAATCATAATGATAGGCAACACAAGATTAAAAAGAGTAAATCCTGAACTATTTATGGGATGCTTTTTTGTTTTCTTTTTGCAACAGAGCAGCAGCTTTACAGGGCAAATTTCAAGCTATACAGAGTACTCTATTCAGTATTTCTACAATGATACCATAGTCCTGAGTAAATATTGACAACATAATGCAATATGTCTCAAGATAAGAGATTTTTTTATAACTACAGCAGAGCAGAATTGTTCATATCTTAGATCTGTTTGAAAAATTATACATTGAAGAAAATGTTCTCAAGTGACATTTAGCCAAGTTCAATTACATATTAATGTGGACAGTATTTTTACATGAACATTGGAAGTCTTCTCAAATAAAGTATCATCAAGACAATATTGTATTCCTAGTATATTACTGAGGATTGCAAGCATCATTCTTTGAAAAATACTGAGTGTTGATGCAGGTCTGTATAGTGGAAAAGACGAATATATAAATGCTTTGAGATCTGTATCACATTTAGTAGCATTGTTTGGTGTAAAGCATCATTAAAATAAGAAAAACAAATTAAGATGTCAGAATGTATCTCTCACTTAAAATGGTGTTATAATTTCTACAATACATAACTGATATTAGATTGACTTTTAATCCTGTGAGCAAACCTTTTTCTCAAATGCTTTTTTTCCTTTCACACTGTCACATTATAAAAGCAGAATTCAAGAGTCTGTGGTATAATAACATTTGCTGGTTTTGAAATTATTTGCTACCTGCAAGAGCATGGTAGCAAATAAATTTTTGTCTAGGACATGAATATCACAGTATGCAAAATACAATCCAGCAGGTCCTCCATAGGATTCAGAAGTCCTATTTACTTGCAACAGTTTACCACAGGAATTTTGTTCCTTAGTAGCTTTCTGGATTTAATCTAAGTTTAGTACATAGCAAACCTCTAAAGTATTTTTAGGTAACTAGATTTATGTCAGTATAGAGATTGTTGGGCCGGTTGCCTTCAGTAACTTGACAGAATAAGGATGACTTCCTAAGAGGTCATTTTGCATACACACTGTGTTTGGGATTGCTTATATTCACACAACACCATTTTTTCTCAGCCATATCATATAGCTGCTTTTCAATCTGTGTGGTAACAATACCTTCAATTTTTCTAATACTTATTGAACCAGTATTGTTTTGCATGACATTCCACAGTTTTACAGATTGTTTTGCATAACTTACAAAATTTGGTATGTTTTGTATTGGAGTCTTACCAATAATTTTTTTTTTTTTTCTTGCAGTCTTTTATACTATTTTTTTCCTTTTTCCATTTCCTTTTTCTTGGCTGTATTATGAAGTGTTTGGTTTATCGTGGAGGGCTTTTTGTCTGTTGGTTTATTTGTTTTGTATGTTTGTTTTTTGTTTGTTTGGCTTTGGTTTTCTTTTTGTGGGGTTTATTTTTGTTTGGGTTTTGTTTTTGTTTTTGATGATGTTGTCATTCGGGGATTTTTATAGAATATTATCTAAAGTGAGATCTGTAACAGTTGTTTGAACAGTTCTTGTTTTATCCTGTCATAGGGACATTGCTTCTACCACGCATTTACAACATCCCTCTGAAGGAACTCTCTGATCATGTCTTGGGTGGCTGTATGCTTTGCCGGGCAAAAAAAATTACTGGATGGTAGGGCCCAAGGAGTGGTGGTGAATGAAACAAAATCCAGTGGCAGCCAGTCACAACTGCTATTCCACAGTGCTCAGTACTGGGGACAGTTTTCTTTAATATATTCATCAGTGATCTGGATGATGGGGTCAAGTGCACTCTCTAAGTTAGCAGATGACACTAAGCTGGGCAGAAGTGTTGATCTGCTTGATGGTAGGGAGGCTCTACAGGGGGATCTGGACAGGCTGGATTTATGGGCTGAGGGCAATTGTACGAGTTTCAACAAGGTCAAGTGCTGGGTCTTGCCCTTGGATTACAACAACACCATGCAACAGATGTGAAAAGAAGTGACTGGAATTATGCTCTATGGAAAAGGACCTGGGTATGTTGGTCAACAGCCAGATGAATGTGAGCTGTCAGTGTTCCCAGGTAGCCAAGATGGCCAACAGTATCCTGGCTTGTATCAGAAATAGTGGCCAACATGACTAGGGAAGTGATCATCTCCCTGGTGAGTCCACACCTTGAGTACTATGTTCAGTTTTGGGCCACCCCCTTCAAGGAAGACGTTGAGGTGCTGGAGCATGTAAAAAGAAGAATAAAGCAGATGATGAAGAGTCTAAAGAACAAGTCTTTTGAGGAGTGGTCAAGGGAACTGGGGTTTTTTAGTCTGGTGAAAAGGAGGCTGAGGGGAGACCTTACTGCTTTCTAGAACTGCCTAAAAGGAGGTTTTAGTGAAATGGTTGTTGGTCTTATCTCTCAAGTAAGAAGTTGAGAAGAAATGGCCTCAAGTTGCACCAGAAGAGGTTCAGATTGAATATTAGGAAAAAATTTCTTCACTGAAAGTGTTGTGAAGCATTGGAACAGACTGCCTAGTGAGGTGGTGGAGTCAGCATCCCTGGAGGTGTAGATGTAGTGGCTTATGGACATGGTTTAGTTGTGGCCTTGGTAGAGTTAGGTTTATGGTTGGACTCAGTGATCTTAAGTGTGTGTGCAGAGTCTAAGTGATCAATTCACTTGCATGAATTGCATATACACAGACATATAACTCTGTATTAAGTATCCTAGGGCTTTTCTGCCTCTTCTCCATCTCTATCTCCAGAAGAGCACAGGTTGTGTAGTACCTGTCAGCTACATTTGAATACCTAGATATCTCAAATGTCATGAGTCACTTAAGTTACCCTGGTTACCTAAATTAGGCAACTAATTTTCAGCTAAACTGAAGACAAACATAATCCATCTCATTTAGATGATCATGGATCTAACCTTACATAAGCTCGCACAAACTTATTTAAGCTCAAGTATGTGTTATTTAATAGGACAATAATTATTCAAATATCTTTTTTATTAGCTGATTTCAAACTAGCTTTGTTGTCATACTTCTAAGCTGGTATGCTATAACTTTCTTCTAGGAAGCAAATGGTATTCTGTTGACTCAATTCTATATATGTTACTAAATTGTATCACATTTAGCTTATCTTTATGCACAGAAGTATTTTATGTGCTGTACTCTTTTAGAATCTGATAGAGGAAACATGTAACTCTAAACATATCTTTTGCTACAAGACAGTGTAGACTCATCACACACTTGGATGCCTGAGGACTTTTTTTTCTTATGACTTATCACTATGCAGTTTTCAGTGACCCAAGCATTAAAAATGGAATTATGGACTCACCATTTCTTTGCAGTGTAGCAGGATGGTCTCATCACTCCTGTTATGTAGACAAGTGAAAAGAGTAAGTTATCTTCTAAAACATTAAATATACTAAGAAAAAGAGATGTGCAGTAATCACACCACACACCAAGAACAATAAATTTAGGCAGATATTTCCTTTTTTATTTACATAAGTCATTTGAATGCGTGCCTTCATTTTTAACTAGGGAAAAAAAAAAAAAAAAAGACAGTAACTTTAAAATTATTAACAGACTGCTTATAAGAGCTGTCAGCACAAAATGATGACTAGATCTAAGAAACTTACAAAGCCATTCAGCTCCATCCTATTAACAAAAAATTGAAGTTAAAACTTTCTTGTCCACCTCCTTTGCAAAATGTACTACTGGGAGTAGTTTGGAAACCTGTTTCACGGACAACAATCTCTTCCCTGACATGCTGCCTTACTGGGTTCAATGTAGGGCTATGAAGAAAACTGCTTACTTGGTGTAGGTTCTAATTTTTGAGAAAATGTCAGAAGCAATAATGAAAAGCAGCCTCAAAGCCTGTACACCAATACACACAGAGCTCTAAATTCCAAATTTGACCATCTGTGCAAGAAAAAAACTTACAAAATAGCCTTCCTAGTCTCCAAAATTTATGACCCTGTTTATCTTCTCCTTAGTTTTCATCATTGTTTATAACAATTTGTAAAACAACAAATAAATAATTAGTTCTGGGATTCTTTTTGTTGTTCCTACAAATATTATTGACATTATGTGAGACACCTGGCATTCTAAGATATGTGAATGTATTTGCAAGTGAGAGGGGTAGGAGAGAGAACACATTTGAATACACAAATAATGGCTAAATTGTGGCCTAAAAATAAAAAAAGGAGCAGATGGCAGCTCCTAGGAAAGAAATCTTGCTAAAACCTCATTGATTTTTTTAGACCTTTTTGTCAGAGATTATATATCTCTTTGCTTTATAACTTACATTGAGTTCATATTCCATCTTTGTGCTACCAGTGTAATAAGCACAGTAAATAGAAACGTTTGTGTGCGTGCCTCCTTGTGCCGCACAGCAAATTTTTAGTGACCAGCGATCACATTCAGATACTGCAGACTTGCTTGTAATATGTAATGAAAATGTTTATGAAATATGTAATGAAACTATTACATAGTATTAAAAATTAAGGGAAAGAAATTCTTACAGAGAGCAAAGTCAGAAGTTATCAGGTTTAAAAAAAAAATGCAGGAATTATTTCCCACCATAATTAAAAATCAGTCAAACTGTTCAAATTATAATAAAAATTAGCCAAACACCATTAAAACCTCAACAGAGACACAGTATCAGAAGAAAAAAAAATATAGAAATTACAAGAAAAGTTGCAAAAAACTTTATCAAAAGGAAACATAAATTTTATAAAACAATTAAGGTCTTTCAGTTATGTAACTTGTTAAGTTTTCCTATTACTCTTATTACTTTGCAAGCCACTAGAGAAATATATTGTATACTTGAAAACTTAAAATGACTCTTGCTCAGGAAGTACAATTGGCTAAAAGTGTAGATTACTGCCATACTGCACCAAATTAATTTATTTTCAGAATAAAACTGTTAGAAACCAGGGGTAACTTCCTTAGCAATTCTTTGAGTTGTGGACTTCAGTTAAACTTTCAGAAAACCTGAAAGTAAATCATTATTACGACTCTTTTTCTGTGCAAATTTTTCAGGGTTTCTTTATACAGAGGCTAAATCAAGATGTTAGCTTATATTTCTTTATTTATATACATATTATTACCTACAGATACAAATAATTTTATTTCTATGTGTGTAGAAATTAATAAAAACAATGGAAAAAATTGGATAACAAAGTAATGAAAAGTTCTGGACTGGAAGTAAAACCAGTGCACATTATTGAGGAAGAAGTGAAATAAAGGATTGTAGATGTGGAGGAAAACTTGAATTGAGAATAATTTACAGTATGAAAAATATGTTTATTTTTAAAAAGCCCAACAAACCCAGCAACAACAACAAAAGCAAACACCAAAACCACCAAACAACAGGGGAAAATAAGGTATCCTTTCTTGTCAAAAGTGATTAAAATGATGAAAACGAGGTCATTCACTTTTGTTATTTTCCAGTACTAACAAACAGCAACTTTGCATCCTACCACATATTGATAGTGAATTTTTATGCTAATTTTAGGAAGAAAGGGGTAAGGAATCCACTCTTATTTTTAGCTGTAGTGCCAAAATAACATAACTCTGGCCCAGTGAGTGTCTTTCAGTCTTTCACTCCCATGTGTCAAGAAATGCAAAAGACTGTAAAATGACATGTTCTGGGGTTGACACTTAGTGTGTTGATTTTCCATGCTTAGTAAATTTCTTACTGCCAAGTTATAAACCCTTGAAATATAGGGTTTATAATATAAGTATTAGTACAACCTTGAATGTAACTGAACAAATGACACAACTATAATTATGCTCTGTGAGAAACATAATAATGTATTCTGAACTCATAATCTGGTCATTTATATTCTATAATTGCTCTTTTACTTTCTCTTTAAATGAACCTTTATAATTTTATAAACAGCATGGTTTTCTCACTAAAAATTAGATTGGCTTCTCCATTGTTAATACTGAATTGCTTAACTATATACACTCTCCTTCTTTCCCTCTATTATTTCTATAGCGATTTGAGACTGTGATACATAAGTCTAAGGACCCAACTTCCAAAAATAGATTACAGCTCCTTTATGATGAAGCTCTTAATATCCCCCATGCTTGACCTAACTGCCTAATATTTTTTCTAAGAAAAAATAAAATAAATCAAAGTTAGAAACCAATTTGAAAAATATGCAGAGGCCCAAACCAGGTGTTGTGGGTTGTTTTTTTCATTTAACTCCAGCCTACACAAAGCAAAGCAAGAAGAAAAGCTAATTGTCACTTCCTTCTGTGAATTATCTCACTGAATCAAAACACCTCCTTTCAATGTGATTAATGTGATTTCAGTGTGATTAATCAACTTAGGAGATGCCTATTTATCTCTGCTGGAACCTGGAAAATGAGAAACTATTTAAGAGTACATATCTAACACTGGGAATATTGCAGGTCTTAGCATGCTGCTTCTCCATGGTTGGAGAAGATTTTTAGGCAAAATTTTAAACTCTCGTATTTGTCTCCTTTGTATTCACTTTAATACTTTCAGCTATTCAGATGCGATAACAGGTTTCAAATTGTACTAACAATAATTAGATCATCTAGTCTGACCTGTATAACTCAGGCCGTCAGATCTCTGTAAGTTGTTGTTTGGTTTTGTTTTTTTTTTTTTCATGACTGTGACAACCTGTGTTTGTCAATGATAAACAACAAATTTCTGAGGAAAAAAAAAAGTTGATTCCAAACTCTCAGGACAACAGATATTCACAGTATTTTTCACTTAACTAAGAAGAAATATAGCAAACAAGAAATATATCATTCACAATCCCCTTTTTACCAGTACCTACCAACACCAAATCAAGACTTAATAGTTATGCTGCAATTGGTCCCCAAAAGATGCTTATCTTAGTCTACACACGCTCCCTTTCCTTTGATATTAGCTTTGACTTTAGGTATTCTCCAATTCATACTCTTCAACTGTATGTTCCTCCACACTTTTGTGCCATTGCTACTATTTGCAAAATAGTATTATCACAGGTATCACAGATATACAGGGTGTCAGGGGTTGGAAGGGACCTTGGAGATATTATATATATCAGATTAACAAAGCAATTCAGAATAAACAGACCTGTGAATTATACTACTGCAGAAAGTAAGCACATTGTTATTCTGTGAAAAATTTAGAAGCTTATGAAAGAGTTAGAGGACTTAAAATAATGATAAGAACAAAATACCCTTGTAAGTCTCATTAATTTTCTTACTACTTAAAGTCTATAGAAACTTGTTAGAAAGATAGTTTAAAGTTGACTCCATTTATGCAGGTACTCTTGTCCATATTCCCAACAATTATTCCAAATGACATTGTGTATTATTCAATGATCTAGAGACTGGTCTGAAAAGGTCTAAATTATAGTTTAACTTTTCATCATGCTTTTAAAGAAATGTGTTCCCTATACTGTCAAGGTAATTTTTTAAATTATCAGAACTTCATTAAATACATTCCCAAATCTATGGGGAATACATACTAAAGATTTTTAAGCTTTGAAAGCTCTAATGCAATGAACTTTTTAGTTCACATTGACTACAAAGTGATTAAGGAAGCTGAAAGTTTTTCTTCAAATGTTTTCTCTTCCATTTCTATCTAGCTGAATAATCATGGTGCGTTCTGAGATTTTATTCTCTGACCTTAAGAAACTTTCATTCTAAACCATGGCAATTTGCATAAGAGAGATAAAAAAAACCAAAACAAAACAACGCACACACACAAAAACCCAACAAAACCAAAACCAACCAACCAAACAAGACCCCACAAACAAAAAACCCTGAAACAATGAATCAATCAAACAAACAAAAGCCTAACCCACTTCAAACCCCAAAAAACCCATTCAAGGCTGACTGAAAGTGAGAGAGAAAAAAATGTCTACAAATTTCCAGTATCAGGGAGTAAAGACGATGGAGCTAGACTCTTTTCAGTCTCACCTAGTGACAGGGCAAAAGTTAATGGGCATAAATTCAAGAAAATTCTACTCAACCATAAGAAAAAACTTTTATTGTGATCATAGTCAGACACTGGAACAGGTTGCCCAAAGACGTTGCAATGTCTCTATCCTTGGAGATACTCAAAACTCAGCTGAACATGGTCCTGCATTGAGTAGGAGGCCTTCAGTATGTGTTGAAATAATTGTATGGTAATGATTATCTTGAAAGGCCATTCATCATTTAATTAATTTCAGTTCAATAGCCAGTGACCTTGCTTATCACCTCACCCTTTACTCCTTCCGAGATTAGAATGGAATACCTGAGAACAAGTCTATCAAGTAGGCTTAAGTCTCTTTGAAAAAACAACATGACATTAGTAGACTCAAAGAGGTGATAGGAAGATCAATTTTTTGCTAGGGTTGTCCAATCTGTCATATACAAGTGCATTAACATTGCTCCAGTGTTCTTCTTGTCCTTACAGTCATTTTGGTCACCTAATGCATTGACTATGAATGCGGGAAAAGACCTGACCCAGATGCAAGAGGCGATCAGGAATAACACAGTACTTCATCTGAAAAAAGAAGAGGCAGCACTGGCTGTTTATTCTAATGCAGAGACATGTAGGCCATATTGATTCAGTCAAGGAAGCCAAGACTGTGACCTTTTAAGGATGAACAGCCAATACATTCCACAATGAAAATAACTGGAGGTACATTGTAAACACATTGTTTAATGTTACACATTAAAGTCCTGGTTAAAAAAAAATAAAAATAAATATTTGCTTAGTATTAGTTAAATATGAAAGTGGATTTTTTTTATATATAAACATAAAGTAATCCATTTTTATTACCTAATATTTTATATTTTTAAAATAAGTAAGTAAAAGTGTTCTCGCTTCTCATTTTTTTACTGATTTCTGAAATCACACAACACTGTACAGTTTGAAAGAACTTACATGCCTATGACAGGTACTTCTTATCAAAAGTTAGAAATACTGAACTAAAAGTCAGCTTGTTAGCAAAGGTTTAAAATCAACTGCCTAAATCACATTTAACCAGATCCCACCTCAGCTTCTGCTGTGTTTTTGAAAGAAAACCAAAGTGAGTTGCAAGAAAGTACTAACTAAAAGGCTCCATGCACCTTTAAAATAAGCTATAAAGTTCAACAGATTACAGTGAATAATCAACAAAGCTAAGAACTTGTTTTCCTTTTACCATTACCTGATTTCAACAGTATAGCATCTTGCAAGCTATAAAACATTTTTAAGCAGTATGTTAAAATAAATTAAAGAAAAGCAGGACATGAAAATAGAAACCCAAATAAAATTATTCAGCTACAGGGATATTAAAATATGCTTTTTAAAAAGCTTAGGGCAGTACTAAGAGTCCCAATCTTTTGCAAGTTGTTACTGTTTTGGCTTGTGGACAAGAAAAAAAAAGCTGCAATTATATGCAAGCATAGACTCGCTGCTGTGCTAAGTTTCCACTTTCTACTTTGATAATATTGCAGGTTACTAATTGCAGTTTGACTGCCAAAATAAACTTACCAAGTTATCAACTGCCTTTTAAAAGAAAATGGAAAGAACAGAACTTTTGTAGATGTGAAAGAGATTTATGTTAATTTCTCAACAGTCTCTTGACTGCTATTGTAAATGCTTTGTAAGATACACAAATTCCTGCTATGACGTATGAGCATTCAAAATTGAAGTGATGTTTAGTTACAATACTATTTAAATGAAAACTGCTACAAGATGTGGGAGAGTTGGTTCCTGTTTCCCTGGAGATGATTAAACAGTGAATATGATTCAATAACTAAATAAAATGCAGGAAAATTAAAGGTTTGCTCATTTTATTTTTGAATACATGGCATTCTTAGTTAATGCTTTAGAAAAAACAGCTATTTTGAAAGTTTCCAAGTTGAAAAGTACTAACATCTCCATCTCTAGCTTTATCTATCTGTGGCATCTAGATGATGTAAAGGTATATGCTTTCAAAATTACTGAAATAGATACACAGATGGATAGAGACTGATAAGGTGTGTGAAAATGGTGTTTGGAAATTTAAACATGGTATAATTTAAAGTATGTGTCATTGGAGACATTTCCTATTTAATGATCACAATGTGGAGAATATGGACTCAAGAGAAGTAAGGACAAATTTCTCCCCTTTGTCAAATTAAGGTTAATTTGCCTCTCAACTCCCTCAAAGTAAAAGTTGTAGTATCTAAAGCATTCAAACCATTGTCAGATTTTAGTAGAGTAATACCAATAACTGAGTTTAACATTGATAAGGGAATGTATATCTGAATAGGTGTTAAGGAGTGTATGTTTTCAAGAATACAGGCTCCATGTTTCAGTTCTGCTATACAAAACACAGTAAAGGATATCAGCACGTTTTTTCCATTGCCATAGTTTTTTAGAGCTATATATTTGAGATTAGTGCTTGCTGTGATTTACTTATCCCAATTTCTGTAAAAATGGGATATAATCCATAGAACTGTTTATTTAAAGATTATTAAAAGTAGAATTTCTTTTGTGTGTTGCTAAATACTTAGTGAATGCCTTAAAATTTCACTTTATCACCCTTTAGAAAAGAAGAGCAATTATTCTACTGATTATTACAGATCCAACTGCTGTTTTCTGTCTCCAGTCACTGGTTATTTGAAAATCATGTTAGCTGTTGCTGGGTATCTCACAGCTTCTGCCTCAGAAGTAATATACATTCAGCAAGAACTGATGACTAATGTGCAGCAGTAATGTGCGAATGAACCCACAGTTTCCAAAAAGGAGCAGAGAGCAGGAAGGAAACCATTGTGTCATCCTGAGTTATCAGATGCACCACATTGTCCCTTGGTATGGCATATCTTCAGGATTTGAACAGTCAGTAAAACCACATGGGTTCATGCGTTAATGAAGTGCACTGAGTGAAACTCAGTAATAGTTTGATAATTCAAATAACACCAAAGATGAAGTAGAAGAATCTTTACAATTTTTTTATGAACTCTGACCACATTTTCTGACATGGGATAAGTGAAGTATAACTATCATTTTCTGTTAACAGCACAGAGGAAACAATTACTGTGCATGTAGGACATTCAGAAGGAGGTTCTATGGAGAAAACACACTGAAGAACTACTTCACATTTAATAAAATAGGATCTTTGCACAGAAAAAGTAATAATACAGAAATGGAGGAGTATTTAGGAATACATTTAAAAATGTAAGTGGAAAGATTAATTGCGGAAAAACAGTGAAGTGGATGCAATGAAATCGAACAGGAATACTGAACAGTTGAAACTCAGTATGAAGAAAAAGAGAGAATAATTTCATGACCAAAACTCCACATGCTAGCCTCACCAGTTCTGTGAAGCAGTAGAAACAAAACTAGTAAAATATTAAGAAAAATGAAGAGATGTGTAAGGAAGAGACTGGTGATATAGTGAAAAATGCTTAAGTGGCATATGCACCTACATATGCCAACTAAATACATTTACTATGGCAATCAAAAGTCAATTTTGGTCTCAAGTACTAGGTTTAAATAGCAAATACTTAAACCACACTCGATTGTTCCAACTTTGATATATCTGGAAGTTTTGCATTTTCAATTGAGTTAATCAAGTTGATGACATTTTGAAGTAATGTGAAGGACTTGAACTGTACTTGCCCCGAAGAGTAAAAAGAAAGTGTGTATACATTCAACTTGAATGTATTCAGATGAAAGAAGAATGATTCCTATAATGTAATTGCTACGTTTTACAGATAAAATCTATTAATCTTATTTGGGACCTAAGCATATTTTGACCAAGACACTACCTATTGTCACGTACTGCATTATGAAAATGGAACTTGGTGCAAATATGATGGTGCTGGCTAGGTGTCACATTCTGGAGTTGAAAAAAAGAATAGGGAGAAAAAACATCTTACTTGAAGTTATTTTCTACCTCAGCTGGTTGTATCTCCTCAAAGGTTTAATATACTATGTTTGTAAGAGCTCTGTTTTCTGAAACTTATTTCTTCCCTTCCTATATAGGCATAAACCCACACTTTTGTAAATCTTATTTATTAATCGTATCAGTTTTTTCTTCATTTAGGTTACAGCTTCTAAATGCAGTTCTATATATGGATATTCTGGCACTAATTATAGAACAGATTGTGTTGGGATTTCTACAGGACTGCACTATGGCAATACAGATTAAGCAATTAACCTTGATGTCACTGTAATTATTAAGATACTTTAGCAAAATGAACTAATTTCCCCACAGGATGTTCTGCTGAAATCAACTTTCACTCTTTTTAAGATGCTAAAATAGAAAATGTTAATGGAAAACTAAGTTTCCAATTTTAATAATCTTTTGGGTATACAGACCTTTTCAACAGTCATCTTTGAGTGTTTTACACAATAGTTCACTCCCAATTCATAATATATTTTTTCATATAGATTCATGAAAATTTCTAAATTGTGTATGATAATTAAGATAACATGCAATAATATTCTGTAGAGATCAGCTACATTTTTTTCTTAAACAAACAACAAAAAAATATGTCTTTACTGTGACTGTACCATGCAACTTCTTACCTTAAACAAATATTATTTTAAAATATATAGCCGAGAGGAACCAGCTCATATTTGTATTCTATAAAATATCTACCCCTAATATTCAGGTAATAAAATGACTTGCATCCAGAATATTATGTACTAGGGTGTACTATATTAGAAATACAATAATATGAAATATGTTGGCTTCTTATTAATATACATATTTACAATTTTATTCCTTTTTAGAATCTTATAGTTGATTAAAT
>JANHGN010005146.1:0-11934 GCA_024605025.1 Megaceryle maxima | reverse complement strand
CCCCCTCCCCTGCTGCCCACGCTGCTGGGGGTGCAGCCCAGGGTGCCAGTGGCTGCTGTGGTGCCAGAGCACGGGGCTGGCTCAGCTCCAGCTGCTCCCCCCCAGCACCCCCAAGTCCTTCTCCCCAGACTGATATCAGGAGTTGCCCCGACCCAGGGGCAGGACCTTTCACTTGGCCTTGTTGAACCTCATGAGGTTTGCAGAGGTCCACCTCTGCAGTGTGCCCAGGACCCTCTGGATGGATCCCATCCTTCCAGCATGTCAATCACACCACTCAGCTTGGTGTCATCTGTAAACTTGCTTAGGGTGCACTTGTTCCCATTGTCTATGTCACTGAAGATATTAAACAGCACTGGTCCCAGTATGGACCCCTGAAGGGACATCTCTGGTCAACAATATTCATCTGCACATCATACTGTTGACCACTACCCTCTGGATGTGACCATCCAGCCAGTTCTTTATCCACCAAACAGTCCACTCATCCAGTTTGGAGAGAAGGATGTTGTGGGGGGACCCTGTCAAGTGACATCCACACTCAGTAGATATCACCAGAATGTCCCACAGGTGAAAGATGCCCAGAAAGTGTTCAGAAGCATCTTGCTTTGGGTGGGAGAAGGACAGAGGGAGGACAGAGGCTTATTTTTCCAAGAACCATTAACACCAGACCCAAAGCCCCTCTTCAGCACTCTCCCTTGCTGTCAACAAGGTCTGGCTTGCTTCCAGCAGGTGATAAATATGACACTTGCCCTCCCAGTGAAGCATTGGGAGGTCTCCTCCCAGCCCTTCCATGCAGTATGAAGTATAGGTGCTGACCAAGCCCAGCAGGGACACAGAGGAGATGTTAACACCAGTGGTGGGTTGCTCCTCACCACCACGCTTGGCGAGGAGAGCAGTTGGCTGCGTGGCCCCTCACCATTTTGAAGCGGCAGGGGATGTCACTGCGGAAGACCCCAGACTCCAGCGCTTCCACGTGGCCTCCCACGTACGTCTCCGAGTCCAGCACGTGGCCATCTTCTGTAAGCTTGTTGAATTCCTGCTCCTGCTTGTTGGGGAAGATGATGTTGGCATGATAGGCCTGGACCATCAGCAGTGCCTCACACAGTGTCCCAGATCCTTTTCTTAACACCTGCAGGAGAGACACCAAAGCCAGTTTTAAACTCAGAGTTGATTTAGATTAGATATAAGGAAGAAAATCTTTACTCTGAAGGTGGTGGGACCCTGGCCCAGGTTGCTCAGAGAGGCTGTGGATGCCCCATCCCCGAAAGTGTTCGTGGTCAGGTTGGATGCAGCTTTGAGCAACCTGCTCTAAAGAAAGATGTCACTGCCCATGGCAGGGGGAGGTTGGAAGAGATAATCTTTGAAGGTTCCTTCCAACCCAAACCATCGTGTGATTCAGTAAGAGGTGCTGTATCAGCAGTGGTGGGACTGGCCTGGCCAGATGCCTTCAGCTGGTGACACACGTGCAACTGCACAGCGGGAAGTGCTGCAGCCCATGGCAGGGTGATGGGGCAAGTGAGAAACCAACACTGACTCCTTCATGTTGGCTGGGAGGAGAGCAGGCTGTGGCCAGAGTGAAGACCTCCAGACCTCTACTGCCCATCACCTCCTGATGTGACTCCACTGTCAAGTGCCTTCGTAAGCTACGCCAGGTGGGGACAGAGGGACATTTCCTACATGCTCAGCACTGACAGCTTCCCAACCACCCTCCCTGCAGCTGACAACAGCCAGCAGGAGACAAGGCTCTGAATGACCACGACTTTACGTAGACTTGGCTGAGGATGGAGCATCAGCTCCCTGTGCTGCCAACCCTCAGGTCTCATTCTGAGGCACCTCCCTCAGAACACCCCAGGGCCGCGGAGAGAAAGGAGCAGCCTCCAAATCCACCCTCCCTCCTTCCCTGCTGAGGGGATCAGGTCTGCGGCCAGACCTGTCCCTGCAGGGTGGGAGATGATGCACCCACCTCATCAGGCTCCATGGGGATGATGGTGCACAAGGCGAAAATGAAGGGATGCACGTACTTCATATACATATAGTAGGTAGCGACCGCGTCGGACACCGAGTAGGTGGCCAGGGTCTGTTGGAGAAAGGCAAGAGGCAAATGAATCCCTGTGACATGTGGTAGAGCAGCTCAACAACAATAACCTTTCACTGCTACCTGATGGACACCCTTGTACCAGTGGGAAGGGAAAGGTGTTATCTCTCCACATCCTAGGTGATAAAGAACACATCCAGGTGGCCAAAAAGGCCAACGCCATCCTGGCCAATATCAAAACCAGTGTGCCTAGTAGTAGGGTGGTGATCGTGTCCCTGTACTTGGTGCTGGTGAGGCCACAGCTTGAGTATTGTGTTCAGTTTTGAGTGCTGCAGGATAAGAAAGACACTGAGGTCCTATAGAAGAAGAGGGAATGGCCTCAAGCTGCACAAGGGGAGGTTTAAACTGGACAGTAGGGAAATTTTTTCCCTTAAAGGGTTGTCAGGCATTGGAACAGGCTGCCCGGGGAGGTCACCATCCCTGGAGGTGTTTAAAAGCCCTAGAGATGTGGTGCCTGGGGATATGGCCTGGTGGTGGACTTGGTAGAGTCAGGTTAATGCTTGGAGTCTATGATCTTGAAGGTTTTTACCAACCCAAATGATTCTATGAGGTGCTGAAGCAGGTCCAGAGAAGGGCAACCAAGCTGGTGAAAGACCCTTCATGGAGAACATGTCTGATGAGGAGCAGCTGAAGGACCTGGGGTTGTTTAGTCTGGAGAAGAGGAGGCTGAGGGGAGACCTTAGTGCTCTCTACAGCTACCTGAGGGGAGGTTGGAGTGAGGTGGGTGTTGGTCTCTTCTCCTAAGTAACTAGTGATAGGACAAGAGGAAATGGGCTGAAGCTGCACCAGGGGAAGTTTAGGCTGGACATTAGGAAAAATTTCTCTACTGAGAGAGTGGTGAGGCCTTGGAACAGGCTGCCCAGGGAGGGGATGGAGCCACCACCCCTGGAGGGGTTCAAAAAACACATGGATGTGGCACTTGAGGACTCAGCGGTGCTGATAATGTTGGGTTGGACTTGATGATCTTGGAGGTATTTTCCAACCTTAATAATTCTGTGATTCTGAGAAGAAATGGGGAGGATGAGCCCGTGGCACAGATGCTGCCCTGCTTGGGAAGCAGGAGGCTGCTCCAGGGCTTCAGCAGAAGTTACCTGCCCACAGCATCTGAAGCACTAGGTCTATTTCTCATCCCTCCAGCAAGTCATGGCTTTTTGTGGTGTTTCTGATTTAGGTGGTGGTCGCCACCTCACACTGGTGTAAAGAAATACAGAAAACACACCCTGCAACCCCAGTGCTGGAAGCACTTCAAAGAAACCCTGATCTTTACCCCCACGAGCTCAAGTGCTACTCTAAGGCAGTGGAAATCTGGGGAGATGGATGGAGTTCATTTCTCTGAACCCACTGCATGAAGCAAGAACATCTCCTAAGACTTCAACTTCAAAGTTTGATCCCTATTGCAGCTGCTCTTGGGCTTGTTTTCTAACGGCTCAGAGGAGACACAGCACGGGGAGGAAATACCTGGGGCTCCTCTGTAGCCATCCGGCACATCTCTTCAGGGTCCAGCTCCACTGGATCATAACCCAGTTTTGCTTTAGCTGCTGCTTTCAGGTTGTGACTTCCAACTGGGAGGTAACTGTCTCTCTTTACCCACCTGGAGAGAATCACAAAAACAGTTTGTGCAGAGAAAGCAGGCTGCAAATGGACCTCGATTGCAAAGGGGACCTCTCGCCAAGGACAGCCAAGAGCCAAGCATCCAAGTGCAGTGCAGGGAGAAGATGCCCAGCTTTAGATATCCTGCATCTCTACCAATGCCCTGAAATCCCAACCAGGGCAAACCCCCCTGTCTGCACCATTACCACCCTCCAACTCCCTCAGTGGAAAGGTCCAGAGCAGGAGTCTGGTGAGGAGCAGCTAAGGAACCTGGGGGCATTCAGCCTGGAGCAAAGGAGGCTCAGGGGAGCCCTTCTGGCTCTGACAGCTCCTGACAGGAGGTTGGAGCTGGGAGGGTCGGGCTCTGCTCCCAAGGAACAAGGGACAGGACTAGAGGACCGGCCTCAAGGTGCCCCAGGGGAGGTTCAGGTTGGAGATGAGGAACAATTTCTTCCAGCCCCTCCAGAGCTGTCCCAGGCTGCCCAGGGCAGGGGTGGAGTCCCCGTGATCCCTGGAGAGGTTTCCAAGCCCCCCGTGGAGCTGTGGTGCTGAGGGCCATGGGTCAGTGGTGCCCTGGCAGTGCTGGGGGATGGTTGGACTCCAGGATCTGAAAGGGCTCTGCCAAACAGAACCATTCTGTGATTTAACCACTGGAGGAGACCCCACCAGGACCACCTGGACAGCCAGCTGCTCTCCCAGGTCCAGACATTGCTCCAGTGGAGGAAACCCACAGAGAGCCCCCAACTTCTGTCTCTCTCCCCCACGCATGCACAACGTGCCCTCTGCTCTTCCAGCTGTGCCAGGAGGCTGTTGGGTCACAATATGGTCCCTTTCCCACTCCAGTGGCCTGAACTTATCCCACCCTTTCTCCACTGCCCCAAGTCAGACCTCCAACACCCGAGGGCAGCCACCAGCAGGCTGCAAGGGAGACAGCCAGACCCAAGACCCTTCATGGGGATGGTTTGGCAGCTTCTGCCACATGCAGAATGCCAAGGGGAAGCAGCACGGTCAAAGACACCAACCTAGGGAGCTGTGACAGGTGAAAGCCCCCAAGGAGGACAATATCCAAATACAACCCTAAGTATCTGATACCAATCCAAGAGATGAAAAGGCAGTTACACGGTAGATGGGCAGCATTTGGTACCTTAGACAGTCCATGTGGATACACTGGGATGCTTTGTACTCTCCCTGGCTGTCCTTCTGAAACCCAATTTCCTGATACATATTAAGTCCATGAGCTGCTGCTCTTGCTTCCACAAAGGGCCTGGAGAAAAAGGCAACATGAAGACAGAGAACAGACATTTCCCTCCAGCTCCAACAACAGTTTCACAACCACTTTGTTACAAGCCACCTAATGATTTTTTCTTGCAGTTTATCTGTGATATTTGGCCACAGGGAAAAAATCCTTCAGGACAGAACTGCAGCATGACCCAAGAGGCACCAGGAGATGGATGGTTCCTCTCTCCTTGCTTCTCAAGGTCTGGCCTGCACCCCTCTCCCCAGTATCCTTCCAGTCCCTTCTGACCCTTCTCCGTGCTCTCCCAAGACTGGGCTCATTCGGACACCAATATTGCCACCCTGACAAGGGTTTAAAGCAGCTTGGCCAAGCAGATGGGACTCTACAGAAGCTCATCCTTCCAAGCCAATGACCACAGGCTTTGGTGAGGTGCTCAAACTGGCCAGACAGTCGACATGAATCACACACTGTCACCACTGTGTCAGCTACAGAAGGACATCGAGGCCGGTACCTGACCCTGCCCCATAGCTCAGGTGACACCTTGCCAGCTTAGTTTACCTTCCTGATCTTACCAGTCAAAAAAGTCTCCATTGTATGTGACAATGATGGTGGGTTTGGTCTCCTGGACATGTTCAAACCACCTCTGGATTAAATGAGCCTAGGATGAAACAGAAGAATAGAAAAGATACACAGGTAAAGTAACATCTCCTCCACAGAGAGGTGGTGGACACCATAGAGATTGCTCCAGCCTTCCCCTCTCTTCCCCACCTAGCCCAAACCTGACCTCTCTTGCCCTTACTACCAGAACACAAAAGTGTGACCAGCCCTGCTGGACCCACCACGCTCCCCAGCAAGGCAGCCTACCAAGTGATTAGCTCTCTTTGGCCAACAAGAGCCCCAGGCAAGTAAAAAGTCTGCTGAGCACAACTGACTTACTTCATCTGGTTCGTTGAAGACACAAAACGGACCCTCATACTCTGGCTTGGGAGTAAACTCAAAGTCTTCAATATCCTCAGAGACGATCTCCCTGTTTGTGATCAGGTAGCCCTAGGGAGGTGATAAAGAGGCAGTCAGGAGGACCTGGCTTGCAGGCAACCCAACAAATGCTGCCCAAAATGATGGGATGTTTTCCTCTTCAAAGTCAGAGCTTCTGTCAAGAGAAAACAACTGTTTGGGAGCTGAACCATCGCTGGCCATCAGCTGAGGAGGCCACAGAGAAACAGCATGGGACAGCAGAGTTGTCCCTGTGCTCTCCAGGTTACTACTGCACCAGTAACCTCTGCTGGGTACCACAAAACTATTTCATGCACCATTCAGACTTTAATTTCATTTCCAGAGCCAGACACCAAGCAGCCAGCAGCAAGGCAAGGCTGGAGCCAGCTGGGTTGGAGGCGAAACGCTGCTGGAGTGTAGAGGAAACCACTCTGCTGCCCCTTACCTGCCCATCAATCATGTAGGAGATCATCATGATCTGGTCTGTCTCTGCATCAGGAAACTTCAAAGGGAGTTTGGTGGTTTCGATGTCAAAGGCAAGAACGACAGGGTCCTGAGCATGAACAAATCCATCAGAAAATATTCCAAAGCTGACTTGGAGTTAAGAGAGCAATTCCCAGCAAGCCCACTGCCAGCTCAGCAAGCAAACCAGACCCTCTCCCATCATCACTATACTGCTTTATCCATCCCAAACTCACTACCTAAGCCCAGAAACGAAGCCTCCCCTCACTGTGCACCGTGGTGTGACACCGGCAGCGCGTCAGAACCCAGCTCTTTGGGGCAGACAGAGCAGCCATGCACCGGGACAGACTGACACCTGCCCCACCAACGCTCACCGGTCGCTCCACGAGGTCGTCGCGGCGGCTGATTTCGGGGGGGTAGGTGTTGCCCCGGTACCGCACGTTGTACCAGTGAGCCTGCGGAGAGAAGGGGTGTGTTGGTTTAGCTCGTTGTTCTGTCACCCAAATCACCCCCTCCCTGGGAAGGGGAATTGGGGAAAAGGAAAGGAGACCCATGGGCTGAGCTGGAAACAGATTTAACCAAATAAAATAGTTGAAAAATGTAATATTAATACGAATACAAACAGAAAGTACCCAAAGTTAAGACTCAGCCCATAGAGCGGTGCTGAGCTGTGCGCTCCCAGCAGGGAATCATCCCTGGATGTGTTCAAGGCCAGGCTGGATGAGGCTCTGAGCAACCTGGTCAGGTGGGAGAAGTCCCTGCGCATGGCAGGAAGTTTGGAATGAGATGATCTTTCAGGTCTCTTCCAACCCAACCCTTCTGTGATTCTACAAATGCTGGATGTCAGGCACTGCGAGCACCACAGCTCCAGCAAAAATATGATGGCCACAGCACACAGGAGAGTTGACCTCAGGAGCAGGATGTGGGGAGAGACCCTCCAGGGGATGGTGGCCATTGGGAGAAGAGACCATCCCCAGCAAACCCTCCAGTTCCTGGAGAGTGTGACATTTACAGTCTGGAACACTTCTGTTCTTGGGTCAGCTGCCCTGGCTCTCGCTCCTCCTGGCTTTGGCACCTAACTCAACACTGCCGAAGACCTTGACCGCTGCGGAGCCCCGCGCACCACGGCTGGCCACGAACCCAAACAAAGTCTCTTATCAGCTTTGTTCTCACCCGATAGGGTGCTGCAGTCTTCCCAGAAATGCAGCCTTCCTGAACAGAAAAAGGATTCTATGATCCTATCCAGTGGAACCAGGACAGGAGGGTGAGCTGTGCCTTACTGTGGGGCCAGCTCCTTGCAACGCTCTGTTGGGTTGCTGAGGACAAAGTGTGCACGTTAACTGCAGCCCAGAAGAAAGGCTCAAACCACAGCTGTGTGTCAACCATTGAACTTTTCTACGTGTCATTAGTGATGGGGAAGGCTCAGCAGCCCAGGACGAAGCTTTACACACAAACTCATCATTGCCAATACCTCTGCAGAAGTCCTGGGGAGGAAACATTCCCACCCTGCCTATGCTTCAGCAGCAGGAAAGCAAAGCTCTTCCAGCTTCCCCGTTCCTTACTCACCACCTGGATCTTCAGGTCAATGGAGAGGCGAATGTGGTAGGGTACGTCGTACTCCCGCATGTCCACAATGTTGTCCATCTGGCTGGCAACCTTTCTGGAGGCTCCTTCCTCCTCTGTGCTCAGGCTGCCTCCGCTCAGCGCGCTGTCAGGAGCAGAACAAAGCCATCGCCCTACCCGAGCACGCAGCCCGGTGGGCTCAGCACCGCTGATGCCCGGCCAGTGATGGGAGAGAACTGGAAATGCTTCCCCGCCGTGCAGCCTCCCCCTGCTTGCAGGGACGGCCCCGGTGCTCCCGATTCACCTGGCCTCAGGTTTGTGAGCTGGGGCTGCTCAGAGGTACGGGCAGATGGAACCCACACGTGCCCGTGTAATGAACCATCCCTATGGCATCGGATGGTAACGAGGCTGAGCCTAATGAGGCAACCTGGGAATCACTTTGAACGAGGATTCACCTTCTGGGTGAGCAGGGAGTGCTCATCTTGCTCAATTCTGCTTCCTTGTTTCAACTGAAATCAGATTTTGCAGCCAGGAAGCCAGAGGGGTGAATTTCTGATGTCTGTACTTTGGTTGACTTTACAAAGAAAGTTTCTTATTTTACCTCTGTTTGCAACTGTGCTTCCAAGCTGGGAAACAAGTGTCTGGCTTTTTATTCAGGTAGAAAATGACGTGGGGTTTTTTCCCCCTTTAGTCACAGCTAGAAGGAAGGTTGCCCTGTGCCTCTCAGCATCGTTTCTCAGGGGACAGGGAATCTATCTCACCAGCAGGCAGAGGTACCACCACAACCCATCACATCCCAGAGGCTTTAGGGCCTCTAGATGTGCAGCACTGAGCAGGAAAAAACACTTTGGAGATGGGTGGCTGGGGTCAGGACAACACCTCTCTGAGGACAGCTAAGAAATAATCAAGGGACCCTAATTTAATAAAAGGAGGGACCGAGTGGTTGCCCTGAGGAGACCTCCCACCTTGACAGCATGGCCGTGTAGACGTCGCTCGCCTGGTCTCGCTCTCTGTTTTTCCTCACGGCAGGAGAAATCTCCTTTCGCACCTTCACCAAGTCGTCCACCGTGTTGAAGGACAGCTTGATGTAGTTCCTCTTCAGGCCCACCAAGTGGTTTGGCTGCAAAGCAGGAAGACAACACCAGCTCAGGAGGGTGAATGCTGAGGGTTGGCCACCATAAGAGAGGGAGGGGAGGGCAGAACACACTGATGCTGGCAGAAGAACTGTCCAAAAAAGAGGTGCCAATGGGTGGGAGAGTCAAGAACTGAGAAGGGACTCTGGTGGGCACGTCAGAGAAGAGCATGAGAGCTGCACAGCAAGGGGCCAGCCAGCTCTGCTGCCTGTGCAGGCAGGACCATGAGCAGGATTCACCCGGAGAAGAGGAGGAAGAGCAGGTCAAGCATGAGAAGCATCCGCCTCCCACAGTACCCTGTCCTCCTCTGATCATTCTTGAATGGGCCTACAAGAAAGCTGGGGAGGGGCAGTTTACAAGGGCTTGTAGCAATGGGACACGGTGTGATGGCTTAAACTAGAGCAGGGTGGACTTAGACTGGACAATAGGAAGAAGTTCTTTACTCTGAGGGTGGTGGAACACTGGAATAGGTTGCCCAGGGAGGTGCTGGAGGCCCCATCCCTGGAAACATTCAAGGTCACGCTTGATGGAGCTCTGAGCACCCTGCTCTGGTTGCAGATGTCCCTGCTCAATGCAGGGGGGCTGGACTAGAAGACCTTTAAAGGTCCCTTCCCACCCAACCCAGTCTGTGATTCTGTGATAATTCCTGCAATTAAATGTTTTGAGGGCATTGTGGAACAGCTGCTGTGCTCAAGGAGAGGAATGTAATTACTACCAATAAGCAATTAGCCCTAACTAACCTGTTCCCGACAGGCACCGCAGCACTAGGAGACTGAAGGCAAGCACACTGCTTCCCTTCACCACTCAGTCCCTCCCTATTTCACCAGGGCTGTGCAGGGTCCCCCAATAAAGAACACTACTGAAGAGCACAGGGGAATACAGACCAGGTCTAAGTCTTCTTTAGGGACAGTTTCCAGCTTTGCAATCTTCCCTTGGAATTTCTTGGAGAGGAAGGAGGACACTTCTCGCTCACAGCCCTGCCGAGAGAGACCCCAGGGCTGAGGAGCATGGCTCTGTCCCTCTGGACAAGACTGTCCCAAAGCAGGATGCCCAGGAGGTCTCAAGCTCCCCAGGGACCTGCTGTCCCCTTCCCTGAGGGCCTCAACCCTCCCAGGGTCCCAGTCCTCACCTTCTGTGTGGCGATGTAGAAGTATGGCTTGTAGGGCAGGGCCACCTAGGAGAGAGCAGACGGCTGATGGTGACATGTCCCCCTGTAGGGCCCTGCACCCTGCCCAGCACCCCAGAGGACCCACCTTGAAGCGGCTCCCGTCCTCCTGGATGAAATAATAGTCCACAGCGCTCACCGACCGCCGGTCCTCGTCCAGCACCTCCGTCTGCCCACGGGCATCATGGACTCAGCAGGGTCCCTCCGTGAGGCCCCCCCCAGGCCTACGGGGGCCTCTTCAAGGGACCATCACCCAGACCCTGCCGAGGGCTTCCCCGTGGGACAACCTCCCTGGCCCTACTGGGAGCCTCTCCGTGGGACACCCCAGTGCCCCACCGGTTGGCCGCTCGCTTCCCGCCACGCCGCTCCCTACCGGGTGCATGTTGATGAGCCAACCCGTCCGTTCACCGGGCTCCGCCGGCCTCTCGAAGCCGAACAACGCGTCCAGCCGGTCCGTGCGCTGCGATCGCTCCAGGCGCTTGAGAGCGGAGAGCGCGGGGCCATCGTCCCTGCCGGACCCCGCGCCGTCCGCTGCCGACTCCCGGGACCCTCCCGCCCGCCGCCCCCACCGCGCTCCATCGGGGTCTCCGCCTCCGCCGGGCTCGGCCCGCCGCCCGCCGCCCCGCAGCACCATCCCTGGCCTGGCCTGGCCTGGCCTGGCCCGGCCCGGCACGGCACGGCACGGCACGGCACGGCACGGCCCGGTCCGGTCCGGTCCGGCACGGCCCCGTCCGCCGCCACGGAAGGGAGGAATTTCCCGCGCTGCGTCCGGTTCCCGCGAGAGCGAAGCCCCTTGGCCCCGCCCCGCTCCGAGAAGCGCCAATCAGAGAGCGGCCCCGTCTCACCCTCCGGCACCTCCCACCAATAGCGGTTGGAGCGCCCAGGAGAGCCCCGCCCCTCTCCCGCCAGGCCCCGCCCCGCCGCTCTCACGGTGCTCCCCGGGACGGGCCCGGCCGGGAGCGGGTCCGCAGAGCGGGGTCCCGTGGCTGCCCCTTGGCCGCCCGAGTCCTGGCTGTTCTGAGCGGTCCGACCGAACCGTGCGGATGCGATGAGACCCCCCCCGGCCCGCCCTGCCCCGCCGGGAGCCCAGGCACCCGGGGTCGCTGCCCAGGCTGGGGGTGGAGTCACAGAATCGCTTGGGTTGGCAGAGCCCTTTCAGCTCGTGGAGTCCAACCATCCCCCAGCACTGCCAGGGCACCACTGACCCATGGCCCTCAGCACCACAGCTCCATACGTGGTGTCCCCGGGGCTCAGTGCTGGGGCCAGTTCTGTTTAATATCAATGACCTGGATCGGGGGATCAGGGGCACCCCCGGGAGGTTTGCTGACATTAGGAAGCTGGGCAGCAGTGTAGACATGCTTGCGGGTAGGAAAGCTCTTCAGAGGGACCTGGCCAGGCTGGAGCGATGGGCAGAGGCCAGTGAGATGAAGGTCAATAAGACCAAGGGCCAGGTCCTGCCCTTGGCTCACACCAACCCCCGGCACCGCTCCAGGCTGGGGCAGAGCGGCTGCAAAGTGCCCAAACCTTGGAGTTTGGTCGACAGGCGACTGAAGATGAGCCAGAGAGTGCCCAGGTGGCCAAAGAGGCCACCAGCAGCCTGGCTTGTGTCAGCACCAGTGTGGCCAGCAGGACCAGGGCAGGGATCGTTCCCCTGCACTGGGCACTGGGGAGGCTGCCCCTCGAATCCTGGGGTCAGTTC